>JAAIIK010000044.1:2121196-2136196 GCA_014706435.1 Silurus glanis | reverse complement strand
AGGGTTCTGTTTTTATTAGAACGTGTGCTTAAAAACAAGGCATTAACATTGGGACAGTGGATGACATTATTTTCTTTTGTTCTTCTTGTGTTTTATTTAGTAACATAAAATTATATACTCCAACGTTGTGGGAACCAGTGGCGAGCCGTGCTTTCGGTACCTGGGCCTTCAGTGGGGACTTACCCGACTTAATCCACCTCTTAATACCACCACTATCACGTCTTAATTATAGAAACCATCAATGAGACAAGCTAGCAGGCTTCGGGGTTGGCCGACCTTTTCGGTCGTTTCCCTCTGACCAACCAATCAGAGGACGGAAAAATGCTGACGTTATTCTGGGCCAGATAGCTGGCCAGTGAGGTGAATTTGAAATCTGATTGGTTAAAGAAACAGATCCATTGCTAATAGAGACTAAGGTAAAAAGGCCAGCAGTACTATCTGAAGGCCCTGGGCAGATTAGATTGACATGGCAGCACATTGAGGCTGAAATCTGAACATAAAATCTAACATCCACATACACGTACTGGAAGCAGTGCAGCCAAGAGAAACACTACGAAATGAAGAGAATAAACTGTTGGGAATAAATTTATACAATTTCATGGAACAAATATTACAATTTTGGTTGTAAATGTAGGTCATCGCTTCTGTTAGTGTTTAGGCCAGCAGAGAAGGTTTTGCTGGCCCTGACGGCCCACCACCTACAGTATGGAGAGAAATCACATAGTTACCACAAGTCAGGTGTCTCAATACTTTTGTCCATATAGTGTATTAGTATTGCAGATATAGGATCATTTGATGACAATGAGATCATCTTTTCCAAGCAGACCTAAAAATTTGCAGAAGAAATTCTGCAACAAGATAAAGTTGTTCAGGGACACTGTTATAGGTACTTCTGGGATAAATACTTCTGGCATACTATTATAAGTATCGCAGGAGCATTGTTATAGCTAACTAGTGTCAAACATTTATTTATTTATTTTTTTTACATTTCAATACAGTACAGGGAGCAGATATTTACGGGATGCCTGACAGCTGGCGAGGTAAAATAGAAGCAAGCATGACAAAAAGACACCCACCTTGTCATGTTCCTCAGTAACCAGAAAGTGCAAAGTCCACCTTGAAGAAATCCCATAGCCAAGAAAGGACATGTGAAAGAAAGTGCTGAAACTTCACAGAAAACTCACCATATTAAAAATAGTTTCATTATTTGCTAATGATTTTTTAGTGTTTTGATTAAATATTCATTTTTGCTATAGAAATTATAGCATAACATCATATACACTAAATATAAACCAACAACCTAATCACCATTAATCAGGTGTGAGAATTAGCGAATAAAGCTAACAATAGGGAGCTTAGCTTGCTTAGCTTTTATTAATGCCTCTGAATCACAACATAACTGTATGCTAAACCAAGCCTCTAACCTTTGTGTGACGTGACTCAGAAATGTTAGCGGTACTTTGCTAATTTATATTTACAGTATAGCCCAAGCATGAAGCTAATGACAAACAGATATTGGCTAATCAGCTACATTTATACAGGGTAATTTTCCCGAACTCAAACCATTTACATCGTACGATCCAACAACATTCTGTAGCTGAAATTGGTTAAAAAGAAATTGGTCAAGAAATTGGTCATGGAGTTCTATTCTTTTTCTTCAGCGAGTTAAGAACCTGACCAGCAGAGAGAAGTTAGCATTAATCACACCCCTCGTTTTTGCTTTTGCACTTCTTTTCCACCATCTTTCATCCTCCTTTAATAATCTCGCTCTCGTCTCATCTCTATCGCGTCACCCTTCTTTCATTACTCATCTCATTCTTCATTTATTTATCCCACCTTATCTGGCTGTCGTACATGTCCCCTCCTGTCTCCTCTCATGCTCTCTTTCACTCCGCCATCTCTCTCTCCCTCTCCCTCTCCCTCTCTCTCTCTCTCTCTCTCTCTCTCTCTCTCTCTCTCTCTCTCTCTTTCCCTCTCTCCTCCAGCTGTCCGCCTTCTCTTTCTCTTCTGTCTGCCTTGACTACTCCTTTCTTAATTTAGGTGAGACAAAATCACCCCAAACCAAGTCCTGCCCTCTTCCACCTCCTGCTTTTTTTTCATTGCCAGCCTTTTCACCTGCTTTGTTCAACCATGGATTTTTTTTTCTCTTGTTATCGACTGCACATCCTTCCTGACTCTGACCTTTCTGTCATTTATTTGAGGTTCATGTTTGAGCTGTCCAAATAGACAACGTGAGCCATAAAGTAAAAAAAAAAAAGTAACCGCTGCATCTGTTTTAAAATAGAAATTGTGTCAAAAGTGTGTAGATTGCGTTGAGTTGTTGGGTGGGGAAATCGCACTATATGAACAAAAGTTTGTGGACGCCAGACCAAGTCCTAAATTTGCTGTTATAATGACCTTCACTCTTCTGGGAAGATGTTTGGAGTGTGTTTGTGGAGATTTGTGATCATTCAGCTACAAGGGTGTTAGTAAAGTCAAGTACTGATGTAGATGAGGTAAGGAGGTCTGGAGTGCAGTCGGCGTTCACACTCATCCCAAAAGCTGTTGATTAGTTTTGAGGTCAGAGTCCCATGTAAAGCATATCTTCATGGAGCTGGCTTTGTGCACAGGGGTACTGTCATGCTGGAACAGGTTTGTGTCTCCTAGTTGAAGTAAATGGAAAATTTAAAACAATGGGCCCAAAAACATTGTGAGCTTCCAACTTTGTGGTAACAGTTTGGAAGAGCCACCAATGGGGGAAGTGGTAGCTCACTGGAAAAGACATTGGACTTCTAAAGGGATAGTAATGGGTTCAAAACCTCCTTAAGCAAGGCCCTTAATTCTCAATTGCTCAGCTTTATATCTGAGTGAAATATAAGTCGCTCTGGAGAAGGGCGTCAGTCAAATGCTGTAAATGTATACAGTATATGGCTGGAAAAGTCCCAATATATTTTCTTTTCATATGGTGGATTTTTTTTTCATATGGTGGTGTTTTTAAGACCTAACTTTTAAAAAAAAAATTTATGTTAGGATCATGTTGATATTTGGTTCTGCCAATTCCATGTGGTTACATAAAACAAATGTTCTTTGACTTTTCAAGTAGTTTTATTGGTCTTGAGCAGTGGTGGATGAAGTACACAAATCATGTACTTGAATTAAAATAGAGATACCCTCGGTAAAATATCACTCGAGTAAACAGAAGTGCTCCCTTTAAACCTTTTAGTTGAGTATAAGTATAAAAGTATTTGTCTTTAAATTGATTTAAGTAGTATGATTTATTATGGCTATAATGTCTTATTATTATTTAGTCAAATACTGGTTAATTATCTATTCAAATTATTATGAGCCCAAAATCATCTTTTCAAATACTAAATTGTCCGAATAAGGTCTCGGGTGTTGTGGCAAGTTCGAGTCTGGAGTTTCTTACATGATTTATTCCTATGAAAATGTTCTGCTTGCTGTTGAACTGATGCTGAACTGTATGTTGGTGATAAGTGGATGCCACCAAGCGCCAATCAAAAAAATATTAAAACAGGCCGCGCGCTCGACCCTGATTGGTGAATTGCTGTGTGTTTGACCAGTTACGTTTTTATCCCCTCATGAATAAAAAGGAACGACTGATTTTGCAAAATGTAGTTGAGTAAAAAGTAAACTATTTCACTTTGAAATGTAGTGAAGTTGAAGTCTCCCCGAATGGAAATACTTCAGTAAAGATGCACATACGGGAAAAAGCTACTTAAGTACAGTAGCGAGTTACATTTACTTCATTACTGTCCACCACTGGTCTTGAGTCAAAACAGCATTTTTTTTAGATGGATATCTATAGTTATTAAAAGTATAATAAAGGAATATAATGGGAATTATTAACCAAAATAATAAACTCAAAAGCAAAATGAACTGGTTTAAGTATTTTGAGTGTTTGAAAGAAGAACATTTCTCCATCTCTTCCATCCAAAACCAAGCGCCTTAACTTTAATTAACCGAAACACACAAACAAGTTTATAAAGCCAAAAGCTCAAAAGTTAAGAGTGGGCTATACATTTGGTACACTGTAAACACAAATCTTATTGTGGCCTCCCTGACGGATTTGGTGATGAATTTTTACCAATGCCAGCGACATCCTTGCATCACATGAAAGTGCTGCTCTGTTACAATTCCTTTGTTTGCTGTGCTGATTCTCCTGTCTGCCAGTATCTGTGATTCCTGGTGTCTGCCAATCTCCACCCAAGCCTCCCACTCCTTTTTCCCTACGCCTGATCTCTCGCTGTCTCCATCTGTCTGTGCAGAAGCTCAGAAGTTGCCGTACTACGCCGGGTACGGCCATGTCCGCTTGATGATCCACACGTTGTGCACCAGCCACTACCTGGACCTGTTCATCACCCTCATCATTTGTATCAACGTCATCACCATGTCGCTCGAGCACTACGACCAGCCAAAGGTCCGAGCCCCACCCGGGTGACTTTGTGACTATGTGACGTATTTCTCGACGTCATTCATTCCCTTGCTGTGTTTTGCAATTGTCAGATTATTGTGCTGCTGTCTCTTTTTCCATGCCCTCATCTCTCTGTCTTTCTCCCGCTCCCCCTCTCTTTCTCTCTTTTCTCAGTCTCTCGAAACCGCTCTGAAGTACTGCAATTACTTCTTCAGCTCCACCTTTGTGGTCGAGGCCACGCTCAAGCTCATTGCTTTCGGCTTCCGTCGCTTTTTCAAAGACAGGTACAGCCGTCCTCCGTGCCAAAATGCTGACACGCAGGCTACCAGTGCACATATTCACATACACACACACACACACACACACACACACACACACACACACAGAGTTGTGAAAGGTAATTGATGGAATACACTAATTATTCCTTTCCTTTTATCTTTCATTCCTTTGTCCACACTCTCTTTGCTCAGCCTGGATGTTGCGCGGAAAAAGATGCTGTTATCAGTCTGACACTTAATGTTTGTTAGCGTAGGTTGAATTAATGGAGAAAAAATTGCTAATGTGATCAGATAATCAGTATGTCAAGTCAAACTTATGATTGAGTTACAATATCAAATAATATGGGAATGTTTTTCAGTGTGCAACTGCACATAGATGAACTCTGTGCGAGCAATCGCGGGACTTCTGTCAGGGATTTCTTTGATTCGATCGTTCCTTGCATTCAATTTCTTTCTTTTCTCACTTGTCTGCAGGATTGAATGTAGCTATTGATGTTATGGCCAAGAGCACAAAAACTCTACTTTGGTGTCAATCCCTGGTTGGGTTTTTTTTTTTTTTTGTATTGGAAGGGCATAGGAGCTCCTGGACTAAATGTTTCACAGCAGGGGGAGAGGGGGGCTAATACTTATGCAATTAAATGCTTACATGTAAATAATTGTACTTTGTATGGATTTTTCACAATTTTGAACTACGGATTGGTTCATGATTCATAATCCAAGTGAAGTCCATTTCAGTTGGCGGTTATAACACTACAAAATGTGAGAAGTTTCCTAGGGTTAGAAGTAGATTTCAATTAATTTGGGTTTAATAAAAATTTCAGTTAATAAATATATTAAATACGAGGTGGTATCAAAAGGTTTCGAGACTGGCTCTGTTTACAAGATAGTACTTTATTTAATCTAAGTTTACACACTATTACTTTCAAAATAGTCCCCTTGCACAGCAATACAGCGCCCCCAGTGTTTCTGACACTACGGGAATGTGTCCTGGAAGTCTTCTTTTCGAGGCGTGTCAAGCACCTTCTGCGACGCTCCACAATTGTGTCAAAACGCCGACCTGAGCCGGATCTTCATCTCCGGGAGGAGCCAAATCTGGCGAGTAGGGTGGGTGCTGAAGTGAGATCGTGTGGATTTTTTTCCGACGATCATTATGCACAAGTTACCGAATGGTTTCGACATTTTCGGGGGGTTGAGCTTGTTGAAGGTCTTCCTGAACTTTTGTCGACTTTTTGAAGGTCTTCCTGAACTTTTGTGATCTTGAAGCACGCGTGTCGCTTGTGCAGCTCGCACGACCCGTTGCGGCATCGCCGTATGCCAAACGTATATCATGTATATCGATGTCTCTGTGGCAGATTTGCCCAGTTTCACACGTTTGCTTTTTGTTCTAACTTGCTGTGAATGCTGAAATCGCAGACGTGGTAAGGCGTGGGGTCGGAATAACTCCAGTTACACCCTTGGTCTCGAAACTTTTTGATACCACCTCGTATAAATATGTAAGTATTTTATAACATAGTATCTGATGTTTATTCAGCAGGAAGAAAATGTGCATTGTTAATTGTTTTTTGATTGAATATGGAAGACACACTGTTTGCATTTCTAAGGTGGAGAATGTTTCATTATTAATCACTCGGCTCGTTTGGATCGTGTACAACAGAGCCGTCAGTTCTGGGATCATATCTCTAAATTAATGATTAATGATTTTCTCTGCCATGTCTCTTCCTCATTTTTGCTATCTCTCCTGGCAGGTGGAATCAACTAGACCTTGCTATTGTGCTTTTGTCTGTGATGGGCATCACACTAGAGGAGATCGAGATTAACGCCTCGCTTCCTATCAACCCCACCATTATTCGGATCATGCGGGTGTTGAGGATCGCCCGTGGTCAGTCTCTTTTGGAAATCCTTATTCCGTTATAGCGAACGCAAGGATCCTATATGAATTATGTTTGAGAAAATAATGATTATATGTGGATATATTTTTCAAACATCTGGCTATAATTTATGAAACATTTCCAAGGTTTGAAATGATCAGGCAAAAATGTGATTTGTTACCTAGATTTTTAATAATAATTGCCTTCCCTTGTTTTTTTTTCTTTGCTTTCTCTTTCCTTTCCTTCCTTTTCTTCAATTCCTTTATCCCCTTAGTATACTTCCATTTCTATTTTTATCTCCTACTCACCTCAAGTGTCTGTTCCACTGAGCATAGCTTTAGACATCAGCGAGGACCTTTGAGAAACCCAGCTGTAATTGTGGCCAGATGATAGGTACAAGGGGACAAAATCACACGACTCTGGTGTCGAACAAGTCTTTTTTTTTCTTGCTGAAAGACGACTGTTGCCTGTCTTTGACACGGTGAAGGGAGGGTTTGTGGACGTGTAGGCGCTGTAGGTCCTCAGGGGTCAGCTTGGTGTGTTATGATGTTTCCAAGGAGGTCTCTGATGGTAATTAATGGCATTTACAGATTCCCACTAAGGGCTTTGACTGAGCTCCTGCGCACCCACATCCTTTTGCAGATTCAGATTCTGACATTTGGTATTTTCCTTTCTGCTGCAATTGGGACCGTGGGACCTCTATTAAAAAATGTCTCTGAATAGCGATTATACATATGGCACCTTTTTCATTTTGATTCGTTTCTCTATTCATAGTGCTGAAACTGTTGAAGATGGCCACCGGGATGCGAGCTTTGCTAGACACCGTTGTTCAGGCTTTACCTCAGGTAATTAAAGCTTTTTATAATATTCTTCCTTGGAGTTAATAAGACCAAAAAAAAAAGCAAACACAGTAAGGAAAAATTCCTTTGTCGTGAAGGAATGGAGATCCTTTCCATAAATATATAATTTTCTTACCAAAAGCCTTACCATATTGCCCCTTGTGTGCTCTTCTTTGTTAAACACATTTGGTTCATGTGAATAAGTTATTACTATAGAAACCATTAAAACAGAACAAATGCATTGAATTAACAGGTTTTTTTTTTTTATCTATTTCATTTGTTTTTATAAGTTTGATCTCACGACTAACGTGGGAGCGTAACAGTTATAGAAGTTTAATCAACACCATCTCCTGAATCGGATTCAAGCATCCAAAAGCACTGTGGGATAATATTCATATAACTGGAATAAAATAATTACATCCCATACCTGCCACAGACAAATGCTGCTCTATCCAATCTCTTGAGCTTAGACCATCTTTTTTCCAAGTCTTGTGCTCTTACCTTCACACACACATCCATTTGACTGGAAAGACGGTGAAATGGTGAGAAGGTTAATTGTGGAGATCGATCACTTTCCGGCGCCCGAGTGAGGAACATCAGAGAGGTGTACAACGTGTAACACGTATGCATTGTTGACCTTCATTGAACATGATCTGTCATCTAGTACACTGAAAGTAAGCATGATTGCCCTTTGTGCTCGGGAAACTTTTCAAATCTCGCAAAAATATTTTTGCAGCAAGTAGCACACACCCACACAGAGCTTATTGCTTGTTGTGCATTGAAAACTTCTGAAAGCTAATTAGCTGATCTTAGATTCCTGAGATGGTCTCCAATGTCTAGCTTTTTTATTTTGGAGAACAGTATATGTAAACTGATCTATCCTGTCCATTAAATAGATCACATTTGCATATTCTCCAGGACACCATGTAAGCTAAACACTGCATCGGAGCCTATATTTCTAGCATACTTAACTAGCAAGCACTGCTTTTGTTCATTTGTACTTTGGTTATTTGGAGTTCTCTTCAATTGGAAAACACTCTGTGCAGCTACGGATGCTTTTATCATAACAGCCCAAAGATCCATGAAGTTACTAAGTAACTAAAGAACTTTGAGAATGGATTTGGACTGTAATTAATATCCGCAATGACTCAGCACCACAGTTTGCATGAAGAGTCCCTATCATTTAAACAGTACACCTCAACAATGATGGAACCGTAATGAATAAACATTCAGTGTCTCCTAGATGAGGATGGGTTCCCTTTTGAGTACGGTCCCTCTCAAGGTTTCTTCCTCGTGCCATCTCAGGAAGTTTCTCCTTGCGATACTTCGCAACTCGCTCGCTCATTAGGGATAAACTTACAATTATGAGGAACAAACGAATAGGCACTAAACGTATACACTCTTTTATACAACATTATAACTGTGTTATCTTTATAAGCTACTTTTTAGACAATGTCCATTGTTAAACATGCTACAAAAATTATATAAATAAAAATACATTTAATTGATTTAGCATGTGGTATTTCTAACTTGCAAATTTAAACTGTTCATTATATGAATATACTTTTGTCTGGTTTATATTCAAGCTTCCCATTTTTATTCTTTATAAGACCTTTATTAAGTATGTGGTTATCTATAGGCAATAGGCGTCTAAACAACAAAAAAAAAAGAATCCATCTGAAGCGCAGGTTTTAGACGTGATTTCTCAAAGATCTTTTCAAATTGCTTGCAAGACACCGAGTTACTTTACTCAAAATCAACCGAACTCCAGTCAATTATTCAAAAACTAAAAGAAATGTAATATTTTGTACATTTATCTCTTCAGATGTGCTTCCTGTATTTTTTTGTCACAACTGAACTGATCATGGCCTTCGTCGTATGGCCAATTGTGTTAGACCAGCAGCCTATCCCTCCCAGTGCATGTTTCACTGTCTGGGTTTGATGAATTTGTTTGTTTGCTGAGCTCCAAGATGCTTCTGTATCCAATCCAATCTGTATACATTGTCTTATTAGGGGGGTTTGCCCATTCTGGGGAGAAAAAAACTGATTTTTGATTGCTTACTTATTCCGATGAGTCATTATTTGCTGACTTCTTGTTTATTGGAAATGTGAAGGAAACACTGACTTCAGCTCTCATGATTACTGTAATTAACTAATGGCATGTTGAATGACTGTGTGTTTTGCAGGTGGGAAATCTGGGTTTGCTGTTTATGTTGCTGTTCTTCATCTACGCTGCTCTGGGTGTCGAGCTGTTCGGGGAACTGGGTAAATGGTCTTCTCGTTAGTAGAGATTAAACGACAGATGTCAAGCCCTGCAACTAGTGACTTTTTTATTCAATAACTGAACTTAATTTATCAAGACGATCCACGGTAAAGACGTTGAGGTTGAACCGTGCCGATTGCGCCATTGTACTTTTCAGTTTATAGGTTCATTCTCAAATTGAATAAATATTTCAAGGAAATAAATAAAATAAAATGTCTGTCTTTCTTTGTTCCTCTATTTATTTAATGGCTGATCTTAGTGTGCAACGCTGACTACCCGTGTGAGGGGATGAGTCGTCATGCCACCTTTGAGAACTTCGGCATGGCCTTTCTGACACTCTTCCAGGTATCGACTGGTGACAATTGGAACGGAATCATGAAGGTGAATTTAATTAGTATTTCTTAGAATTATTAGTATTTAGTAATAAGCAGTTGTGGACAAAGTACACCATCCATGTACTTAAGTTAGAGTAGAGATACACTTGGTAAAATATGTAAAATAATATAAAACCAGTAAAAGTGATCGTTTTAAACTTTTACTTAAGTAAAAATGGACCTAAGTATCCAAAATACTATAATTTATTATGGCTAAAATAAAAAATATAATGTCTTATCATCCTTTTAGTCACAAGATTCTTTGCTTAATCAACTCAGTTTATGTGAAAAGACTCTGTTACTACACAACGTACAGCACAACCAACTTTTAATAAAATGATATTAATGAGTCAAACACTGATTAATATCTATTACAATTATCATGAGCCCAAAACGTTCTTTTCAACTACTTCAAAAAAATGGAAATAAGGCCATGGGTGTTGTGGCAAGTTAGAATCAGGAGTTTCTTCTACGAATAATTACTCTCAAAGTGTTATGTTTGCTGTTGAACTGATGCTGAACTGTATGTTTGTGCTAAGTAGATACCACCAAGCGCCAATCAAAAGAAGTAAAAAAAAAAAAACTAAGCGCACGCTCGGAACTGATTGATGGCTTGATGGCTGGTGACTGTTTTCACAAAATGTAGTTGGGTAAAAAAAGATATTTGTTCAAATGCCTAAATGAAAATACTTTAGTAAGTACAGACATGAGAAAAAGCTACTTACATTTACTTTGTTACTGTCCACCACTGGAAATCAGTTTTTATTTATTTTTATTAGTATAATTATTAATAAATATAAATATTAGTAATATATTGTTAATAAAAAAAAATTCCATTGGTTTTCTATTATTAAAATCTTATTATCATTGTTGTTACTATTATCATTAACTAGTAAAAGGGTATTATTATTATTATTATTGTTACTGCTTTTTATTTATTATTTGCATGTTATGTTTCAAATCCAATTTCTTTCTCCCAGGACACTTTACGGGAATGCCCACCAGGCGACACGTACTCCTGCAATGGCAGTCTGCAGTTCATCTCCCCCATGTATTTTGTGAGTTTTGTGCTGACGGCCCAATTTGTCCTCATCAACGTAGTCGTTGCTGTGCTAATGAAGCACCTAGACGACTCGAACAAAGAGGCGCAGGAGGAGGCGGAGATGGACGCTGAAATCGAGCTCGAACTAGCACAGGGAGGACTATGCTGCCTGGGTGGACTGGCAGCTGCTGCCGGGCCTGGCATCGGGATGGGAACTGGAGGTGGCGGAGTTGGTGGAGGAGGTGGTGGAGTTGGAGGAGACAGGCCAAGTTTTGAGTGTGGAGGCAGACAGGCAGGCATGGTGGGGGCTCACGTGCATGCCAGCCAAAGTGGGTACACACCTCTGAGTGGAGGATATGAATCACACAACCACAGGAAGCTCTACTCACCTGCACAGGTAGGCCAGAAATTACTGCTGCATGCATTTCCCCAAATAGCAGTGTAATTTAATCTGATCAACATAATCTAATACAAACCTCATCGAGGTCCTGAATGGGCAACAGCAATGAAATTTCCAATCGGTTGTGTCAGTTTGAATTAAATGAACACACGAGAAATTATTAAAGGGACTAAAGAAATGGAAGAGTAATGGACTGCATTAGTAACTGTCTCTGTCATCAGCATCCATTAACTGCCAAGGCGACTAGCTATTTCCACACTTTGGTCACAAGTGGGTACTGAGGCTTGATTTCAAACAAATAAGATGCAGGTGCAAAGACCTATCTGCCTTGACTTTCCGATCTACTTGAATTTGATTAGCTTTCTCAGCATCTGATACATATTGTGGAAGTAGTCAGTTCTTGGACATGTATATTGACCATAAGTCACTAATCTACATTCATCTAGATCACAGGGTGATTTAATTGCTGTGCATTGAACATGGTTTGGTGTTCAATTGTATGAGCCACAGTAGCTACAACCTTCTGGCAATTATTTGGTAATATACTCTAATATCAAACATTAGAGATTCTGACACTGAAAGATTGTAATGTAGAGATTGTAATGTAATGCATGTTATAGTTGGAATTTTTTTTATCATTATTTCAGATGTTAAATAAAAAAATAAAATTTAGAGAAGTATAGAAAAGTATGGAATTTTGAAATAGAAAATGTGTAGGAGATCTGGCTTGGAAGATTGTAGACAGAACATCCTTTATTTCAGAACATTCACCATTATGACATAATTCATTAATTGGTATTAATTTCTTGTCTAAAAATTTGCCTCAAACCAAAGTATCATCTTGTTTTCCTATTTTTCTTGGATTAAAACTAAATGTATCTTTGACATTCTGCAACTTGCTATAGTTATAGAATTGTGCTAATAGCATGGAAACGACCTTATGGACTCTTAATCAAAGCAATTCAGGGACTGACTCATATGTGGATTCAGCACTCACACAGATTGGAACAGTGTAGAAAAGGTCTGAATAATCGTTTGATGTTGAAATCGCAGGGTCGCAGGGACACGCTGTACCAGGTACTGACAGCATGAACATGAAGTAAGTGAGAGTAGAATAATGGTATTTCTGTTCACTGGAAAAAACCCAATCCAACCACTATCACCCTGTACCACCCCACCTAATCAGAATCTACCTCTTTCTCTTATTTCCTCAGTATGAGTCACTGGTGTTTGTGTGTGCTGGTGTGTGTTTGTTTTGGACCCTAACTAGATAGTCTCTACTTGCGCTATTAATAGCTTGGCGCTAAGAATAGTGCAGACCGGCATCTTGCGACAGCACCTGTGGACTGATTGTGAAATTTAAAATGCACCACCAACAAGACCAATCTCCCCGCTCGATCAACACAGGGCCCTGATTCCGGTCAGCATCTATTTATAAAAGGCAATCTGGTAAGAGCAGGTGAGGAAAGACGTAGGGGGGAAAATGCATCTTTTAAATAATTAATGTCGCAAAAATAAGGTGAAAATATAAACCTTTATAAACAAGATTTGGGCATATGCTGAGATCAAGATGGCATTTTTTGCTATGAGGAGAAATCATTCAAATTGAGAATTGTGGAAGAGTTTAAATGAAAAGAATGAAGCAAGCTGCATGGAGGAACAAACCTGAGATCCGGCGAACCGGAATGACAAGTGGCAGTTGAGATCATCTAACGCTTCTCACGGCCATTTTCTGAAAAAGAAGAACAAGCAGGATAAAAGCAAGAGCAATCTTGTCTCACTCCTCTCACCCTCAGGATGTGGTCTGTTTATCCTGTAACTCCACTTTTCCATGGAGCTTCTACATGAGATTTCTTCACCCATGCATCTGTGGATAATCTACCACTACTGCAGTCATAATGACTGTCTTATTTTCTGCACAGCTCAAGTACTTCTACTCACAGTATGGTGGAAAAAAACTGATTTGAACACCCATTACTCAGCTGCTTTAATCATTTTTAAGACTGATCATCTGGAATTTTCATCCAGAAGGTCTTTAGAGCTACACAGAATGGTGCGGAAAAATCAAGTGGTAGTTCTGCAAGTACTGTATCTTGTTGAAGAACAATTAGCTTGGTTTAAGGCTGCCATAACTCAGATAACCACCTGCAACCATGGTGATCATCTCAACCCTTAAGGCATATGGATTACAAGACTAAAAGCGGTATATAAAACTGAACATTTATAGATTAGAAATGGAACAGGTGATGTTTTGTATGTTTTACCCCATTTCTTAAGCATTATTTAAAGCTCTTGAACTCTATCTGTATGGTTTTTGGCTACTCATGACTAAAGGTTGACCGATATGGGTTTTTTTTCTCTGGCCAATGCTGATATCTAGAAATCAGGGCAGCCGATGCCTGATATACGATGCAGATTTTTCGGGCCTATATGGTTGCCTGGTTTTCTTTTTATCCTCCTTCATCTCATTAAATCTAACAGTTAAGTAATAAGAAGTGATACAGAAAATTGCTTAAATGAAACATTTATTGAGCAACACAAGCCTCTCCAATCAGTGCACTTGTTAGCAGGTTAGCTACCTGTTTCCTGAACTACAGATGGGTAAAGCCTTTCAAACAATACAGCTCCAAAAAGGTATACTCCAAATGTTATTCTCATACTTTCTAGAAATGCATCATATATAACCAAAGGAATAATTAAGGCTTAATTAAGAACGAAGTATAAGAACTTCCGGGATACATCAAGCTGACGTTGACAGTCGGTGGTTTTTGAGCGTCGGTCGCGTTTAGATTTTCAGTGTGTTCTGCACCGTTGGCTGTAGTTGGACTGCGTCAGCTGTTTTTCGGCCGGCGCGACTCGTTGGCTAGAAAGAGAACTCCGATTTGCTATTCGTCTTAGCGAATGAGAACACGAGAAAAAAAAAAAAAAAAACGGAACTGACAAAAGCAAAGACTTACGTCATTTTTGTCACTTGTCTTTGCAACTAAGCAAACATGATTGTTTACGAATACAGACTACTGCCACCTACTGGTATGCGCTTAACTGCTCAATAATGCGCCTGCCTATTAATCGGCCTAATTTGCAGCACAATCGTCCAAAGCCGATTAATTATTTAAAATAATGCCAAAAGAATTCGCCCGATTAATCGACCGGCCGATCGATCGATCGTTCGGTTGACCTCTGCTCATGACTATCTGATAAATTGCAAGAATGAGCACCGGTACAAAAAGTGGTCCGAATACTCATTATATGGAAATAAACAATTCGAAATAATGAGATTTATAATAATGCAGTGTCATTCTTTAGATTGTGCTGATTACAGGTTTAATCAAGTCTAAGCCTTATTACATCGTTTTAGAAGAAGCTAGCTTTACCAGTTTTTGGCATGGTTCCAAACTGAAGACAGTCTGTCATTGCCATAAGCAGTATAATTAGTGGGTTGGATTGAGGGTGAGAATTAGAACATATACAAAGACTCAGAGAGAGAGAGAGAGAGAGAGAGAGAGAGAGAGAGAGAGAGAGAGA
>JAAIIK010000044.1:2099090-2121186 GCA_014706435.1 Silurus glanis | reverse complement strand
GAGAGAGAGAGAGAGAGAGAGAGAGAGAGAGAGAGAGAGAGAGAGAGGATTGCTGTCTCTTTTTCTAACTCTCCAACCCAGAATCATAACCAGCTGTTCCTGAACGAGTTGTGGGTGTTTGTTTTGGGGCTGGTAAAGTTTTATACTTGCTTAATGAGTTTTTTTTTTAATCATGAAACTGTGAAAAAAAAAACTACCTGCCAGCTTTAAAAATAAAGAGAATTATGCAGTTTTCAGCTTTATAATGTTTGCTTAATCATTGCTGTTTATATTATGGCTGCATATATATTATGGAGGGTTTGCACACCAGATGTACCACGCTGTGGATAGGACAGACTTGAAGTTTTCTGGTGCTGGTAAATAAAACTAACTTGGCATACCACATAGAAATACATTAAAACATGCCTGAATCGGTACACAGGAAGTAGAACAGGAACAGGAAGCTCTGTTTAAAAGACATCAAGAAAAGCACATAATGGTTTGTATTCCTCATGGACACCATGTCTTTGGATCTGAAGATCATGAGTTCAAATCCCAGCCACACCAAACTGATACTCTCGGGCTCCTGAGCAAGGCCCTTAATTCCGTGCAGTAGTTGCTCAGTTGCATGAATGAGATAAATCTGGATAGGGCATCTGCCAAAAGCCATAAACGTAAATGTTTTTTTTTTTTTTTAGACTTTACAGAATATCTTTGCCAGTTTGTGTTTGTTTAATGAGATTTGTCTGAATGCAGTCAGGTGATTGAATGAAGGTCATGTGACAAGGTTATGAACTGCAGATCATCAAAGTTCAACCACTTCCTTTCTGGGTTTTGCAGCCACAGGGATGGTAATGCGTATAAGAAAGACCTTTCATCTAATACATTTGAAAAGCTTTGACAAAAGTGCAATTATTCAATCATAGATGAGTGTTCGTAAGTGCCTCATAGTTTTTTCCTCAGAAAGAGTTTTGGTATGTGCAGGGAAAAGGCCAGATCAGTGTGATTATTAGTGCGGATTTTTTTCTTTTTCAGCTCTCAACAGTTATGCTCAGAGATGTGCTCTGGATAAATGTTTGTCATAAACACTCTAACATTTCCAAGGATTGAAGGTACTAGCAGAAAATCATGTAGGGCGACCGTGCCCTATTAAAATGTCAAGACAAAAAGAAAGAGCATTGTGTATCGGCTGTACGGCGATTTGGTGAAGTTTTAAAGTGCACTTTTATTTCTGTGCAATTTATCAGTGCCATTGCTGAGCTCCTACTGGGGAAACATGTTAATAACTAGTTGATATACTGGAATCACAAAAAAAGTTGCTCTGTGTAGCAAAAAGGGACAGAACACCATCAAATGTTTTTCTGACAACATTGTCAGTTCAGCTCATTACCTCATCTCCTTTAAAATCTGCCTCAGTCATAGCATATGTGCCACGTGTGTCACCACGTTACCGTGTTAGATGTCAGCTACTGCAGCGAGTTTTATTAATAATCTCCCAGAGATATCAAAAATGATTGGATCACCGTCTGACCTCAGAGAGCTCGACTGGGCTACTGAATGTCTAGTCAACGTTCTGTTACACTCTAGATCAGTGGTCCCTAACCTTTTAAAACCTTGTTAAAAGTAGAAAAAAAAAGTTGTTTTTAATTGAATTAATTGAAGAAACACCTTTACGAATTAAAGTGCAATAACAGAAAAAAAAAAAACATTACAGTCTATGAGTCTAATGAGTTCTGCACTTTCGCAGCAAAAAGAAATCTGCTGTTATAATGTCATTTACGATAATGAGAGAAGTTGCTAATGCTGATTCAGACTTCAGACAGTGAGCGCACACATTAAAAAACGTTCCATGCGCTTTCAGCTGGCATCGCTGGCACCTGGTTTGTCCGTCTCCATCTTTCTTTCTTGACTTTAGCGTATTTGTTCTCCGCCCATCAATCAGTGCAGTGCAGTTTTTCTTTATTTTTTTACTCAGTAATTGATATAATTTGAAACATTTAATTAAGTACAATACTTCCAACAAAAGATGCTTGAGTAAAAGTAAAAAAAACAGATTTCAAAAACTACTTTACAATGTAGAAGTACACAGAAAAAACTCAATTACAGTAACACAAGTAAATGTAATTCATTACTTTCCACCACTGAGTATAGTGTGTTCATCTCTAAGGACCATAGGTTGAATTGGGTGAAAGGTTAGTTCTGAGTTCTGTCTAGACTGAGTATATATAAAGCTCTACAGGATATATAAGCAGGTAAGTGGGAGTCTAAGGCCAGAGAGGCAAGTGTTGGCTGATAAACAGAGCCAGTGATGGTGTGTCTGATGTGGCAGATCAATGACCTCTCTGCTTCTTTTCACCTGACGGGTTTCCAGGATTGTTGGACGTGAATGATCATGCATGACTGGCTAGGAACACGGCTCAATGAACACCAGGGAAAAACAGGGAACAAAAATAGTGCTTGTGCTGCCATCACCTCACAGGAAACAAAAAGCCAGTCAGGCTTTACGGAAACGACAGAAACAGAGATCGCTTGAGTGTATTCTTTATGCTTTATCTAATTTTTTTTTTACCCCAATCATGATTCAGAAGTGAACTAATCGGTCCATCATACAGTAATCACATCTATCCCTCGAAGATATTTGCGCACTTGTCCAAGCTCGCTTACTTTCCAAGACACGCTTGTGCAGGCTCGTCTACTTTTGAAGGCACACCTCATTGACCCCTGGGTAAAATAATCAAAAACTGGCAGTCCAATTAACTAGATTGCTTCGAATATCTTAAGTGGTGATGATCTTATTAATAAGACACAGGGGAGGGCCTGGAAGGCTTGCTACACTCAACATTTAATCAGTGGCTTACATTTTAATGGTGACACATAATTAATAGGACACATGCAGGGTTTTGTAGTACTTCTATGTGCCAGCCAGAAATGCTACTGAAGGACTGCAGCATGCTGCAAAGTTCTGATTAATTTCTTCTACTGCAGGCTAGAGAGAGAGAAACAAAGGAAATAGCATGGACAGTGGATGGAGAATGTGAGTTAGTGGGTTTTGCAGTAATCTTATTTGTAAAGCATTTTGTATATAATGTAAAAGAAAATGGGCAGCCGTCTGGGGATGATGTCAGTTTTCAAAAATGTTCCCTGCTGCACCTTCACTGCTAATGGGAACCACCTAGAAACAAAATAAGATAAGATATACCTTTATTTGTTCCACAGTGGGGAAATTTCTGTGTTACAGCAGCAAAGGAAATGAAATGTGCAAATATATCTAAAAAAGTAGAAAACTATTGAAACGAATGACTTTGACTTTTGACTTTGAAATGTAGTGAAGTAAAAGTCTCCCAAAATGGAAATACTTCAGTAAAGTACAGCTACATGAAAAAGCTACTTAAGTACAATGACAAATTACATTTACTGATTTTTATTCATCTTCCTGCAAACGATACACGAATCAATCAATTCATATCCAGCTATTATAAACAAGGCCCCTTGTTTGCAGTCTGCAGCAGGGTAGATACTGTAATCTGTGTCATTTGAAACTATATGCACATGCTAATAACTTCCTGCATTCTTTGTGAAACATCAAACCTACTGTAAAATGCCCCCCAAACACATTCCTACAATCAGTTCCTTCAATAGGTTCCAAGTCAGAGCTGCTCAGACATGGTACCAAAAGTGCATTTTATGACGTGTGTCCAAACAAACCATATATTAACACCCCAACCAAATGCTAATACTGTCATGTGTGTTTGTATTCAGGAGAACCTGTGGCTGGATAGTGTTTCTCTGCTGATTAAAGACTCTCTAGAGGGCGAGATGCAGATGATTGATAACCTGTCAGGATCTGTGTTTCATCACTACTCGTCCCCTGCGGTCTGCAAAGGCTGCAGGTGCCAGCATACAGAGGTAACACACACACTAGAAACTCTGCAACTTCACAACCGGTTATCTTATTTACATATGAACTTGGGTATGTGTGAATTGTTGCCATCCAAGGGCAGTAATTACAGTTGAGTTACGCAAGAGTAGTAAGAATTGAATTACTTGGAAGCTTACATGGTGTTTAGACAGTTATAGAGGATTTGCTCATGAATCTAACCTTGGGCATAAGCCTGTGTGTTCTTGCTTAAGAATGTAGAGGTCAAGTTGTACTGTAAGAACAGTGCAAGTGCCTTAAAGATTGCCATGAATGAGTCCAGAATGCATTAGAATGCAAGACTCTCACTAGACACTGACTATCCATCTATTTTTAATGGGATACTACAAAGCACCTCTCTGCCAAATGCTTTAAATATCAAAACTATATAAATGATCTTATGGTATTATTTGGCTTTTTGAAGTGACAGAATGTTCTGAGAACATGGTTCTAGCAGAACCAAGGCATGGGTATGCATCAGATACATAAGTCTTCTTTTTATTTAGGTACCCGAGAACATAGTATGCATTGCATAAGCGTTTTCCAGGCAAAAAAAAGAGACAGAATTCCAAGAATAATGGTCACTGTATGCTACCAAATCAAATGTTGTCCAGCCACAGCTTAGTTTCCCAAGAATAATACTGACAGTAAGGCATCCTGCCAAATATTGTGAGGTACAGCTTGGAACCTTAAGAATAATATCTATTATATGCAACCCTGCCAAATATTGTCCAGGCATAGCTTAGAACTGCAAGAATACAATCTACTGTATGCAACACTGATAAATATTGTCCAGGCATACTGTAGCTAAGGACCCCAAGAGTAATGCTTGCTAAAAAGTGCCGTGTGTTGATGTTTAAGAAAACATAGGGTGGTTTGGGTGATAGGTGAGTTTTAAAGTCTGTTTAAAATGAGTATATATAAAGCTATAAAGGGTGTATAAGCATTTAAGTGAGGGTCTAGAGCCAGTGAGGCAAATGTTGGCTGATAAATAGATCTAAACATACTGTACATGGCAGATATATACAGACTTCTGTCTAGAGTGATTATGCAGCAGAGGTGGAAAGAGAATAAAATATTCTACAAAAGTAAAAGTACTGTTACGTCATTGAAATTTTTACTTAAGTACAAGTAAAGTTACTGGTCTAATAATCCACTCAAGTAAGTAAGAGTAGAGTTTTTGGAGTTACTTTTTTAACAGTGGGGTGTGGGGATTGTAGTTTGGTTCAAAAAGGGGATATAAAATTCAAACTAGTTGTTCTTAATTGAAGGAACACCGTTACAATTGAAAGTGCAAGAACAAAAATAAATAAATAAATAAATAAATAAATAAATAAATAAATAAATAAATAAATAAATAAATAAATAAAACACTACACTTGTGTTATGCATTTTCTCAGCAAAAAAAAAAAAAAAAAAAAAAAAGATGCAAATGCAAATTCAGACAGTGAGCACCCACAATAAACAATTTTTAATTTAATGTATTATACTTCATACAAAACATACTTAAGTAAAATTTAAAAATGACAAATTTTAAAATGACTTTAAAAATTAGAAGTACACAAAACAAAAACTACTCAGTAGTAACGTGAGTAAATGTATTTCATTACTTTCTACTTTTGGTATGTGGTATACAATACAGCATAAACAAAGCTATAATATCATGTTCTGTAGTGTATTTTAATATAAGAATTTAATATTAGGATATATTAGGACAATTCCCTATGAATCTAATCTAATCTAATCTTGATTAAGCCCAACTTGTAAGTCCATTGCTAGAGCCTGACAGATTGCTTTAACCTCAATGTATCACGCAAAAAATTTGTTAAAAATGAAATACGACACAAAAAAGACATCTCAAAGACTGTGAAAAAATGTACAGATAAAGTTATAAATGAACTAAAAGTGAGCTATAACCTTTTCAGATGAGTGCTTGGTCACCTTGGTGCTTGGTCACTGAGCAACTCAGCTACTGAATTGCTCAGTAGCTCCTAGTTTTATAATAGTTTTATATAGTTTTATACAAATGACTGTAAAGGACTGTAGAAAGATCATTACTCATTACAGTGTTCTGTATTGTTTAAAGACTATAATCACACTCTTGATGTCACCCAAATGAGGATGGGTTCCGCTTTTGAGTCTGGTTCCTCTCAAGGTTTCTTCCTCATAACATCTAAGGGAGTTTTTCCTTGCCACAGTCACAGGCTTGCTCATCAGGGATAAATACACACCATTCACCTTAACTGTTAAATTCTGTAAAGCTGCTTTGAGACAATGTCTGTTGTGAAAAGCGCTATAGAAATAAACTTGACTTGACCCAATCCTTTAATGCATTATTGAACATGTAACTGAGCAGTCAAAATAATAAATCGAAGTGTTATAGCATATACATCTCACTGTTATTACAATGTAACATACTCAGTTCAGTATCTTGTTCCTTATTTCAAGCATAAAGTTACTGCCAGTTTACAAAGTAAAAAATAAACTGTAAAAATACACAGTGTTGGACCAGTTGCTTTATTTTATTACATTTATTTCATTTAAATGCATTAAGATTAATGTGAAAATTATGTCCAATATAGTAGACTGGATACAAGACTATATTTCTATTATGTTATTTATTAGAATCAAGAAATAAAAAGAAATTATTATTAATATTATTATTATTATTATTGTTGTTATTAAAAAAGTCTGGCATTTGTTACAGTCCATTACAGTCCAACACCAGCTCAGGGCTAGGCCTAAATTTAGTCCAGTTATATCACATGACACTGATTTTTCTTTCCCTCCAAAAATCGTATTTTCATGTAAAGAAGTATAAACGTCACTTTTATCACAATATACTGGATTACTTTGTACCTAAGCTGCAGGACAAAAAGCTTAAGTGACAGCATTACCTGTGCCCATCAGTTCATCTCTGCTTGAGCCTGTATTTTTGTGTGCTTCAGTACATTTTGGATCAATCTTCTGCTTTTATTCGTTTCGGCAGGATAACCAGACTGCTATGTAGTCGGAATATTTCCTCACGTCCCCCAAAGGGGGCAGGCTGATATTACGTCTGTGGGAGTACAGGTTCTTGGAAATTGAAATGCCATGAGCCGTAACTTTGCTGCACTTCAATTCCCCCTTCACTTCACTCATCTACTCTGAGCTTCCTGCTAAAAGAGCTGCGGGTTATTCATTTTTAAACACATAAAGTATGTTATCACACATCTGAAGTAATGCAAATATGTTGTATAATATGCACCAATTCTGACTTCTTTTACACCCATATATTGATCATCTAAGAATTAGAATAATTTACAGTACCCACTTCTCCAATTATCGCCGTATACCTTAATTACTTTTGTATTAACTATTTCTAAATCCCTGTATATAATAAACATTACATATTGTCAATGTCAAACACATTACATAAAACTAGGAATATGTAGCAAAATAATTTATCATAGGACAGGAAACTGGAATCTGTTAATCGTAGGCAAGAGGTGGGAGACGACAGCGTATGCTATGCCTGTAGCAAAATTTAAACTTAGCTACATACCGAATGCATACTTTTCTTCGGCAAAAGTCAACAAGAAGAATGTCGTCTTTTTCTGGCTGTTGAACCTCTGTGTCTGGCATATAACTATAAATAGCTGGGTGTCCAGGGCACTGATTGTTATTTTTCACCCAATCTCAATAGTATATTCTATACCATAACAATCTTATACAAGATCATTAGTTACAATTAAAATTTATGGACTATTTAAACTGCAATTGACAAAAAGCAGCCAAAGCTTGTATAAGGTATTCCTTACCCCTAGAGGGCAGTGCTAATTTCAGGGCAGGCAAAAATTATTATTATTATTATTTTATTTTTTTTTATTAAGCTTGAAACGAAGAGTCTAGCTCAGGGGTCTCAAAAGGGGTCTTCTGTTCTGTTTTTTTTTTTTTTCTTTTCTTTTTTTTCACATCAGATCAAAACAATCAGTTATTAATTTATCTCCTTACGAATTCAATTTACATTAAATGGTCAAATCAAATCTCCCTTGACTCACTTTGTTTCACCAGTAGCCGTCTCTCCATTATCAATATCACATGGTCTTTTCCTACCTGCTTCACTGATTAAAATTTCGAGATGTGTTTGTTGAAATCATTTGAAAAATTTTACGGAATGAGAGGAAGCTGCCACTCGTGGGGGCCTTGAGCAAGGCCGTTAACCCTCTGTGTTCCAGGGGCACTGTATCAACGCTGACCCTGTGCTCTGACCCCAGCTTCCTAACATCTCTTAAAGGTGAAACAAACAATAAATACACAAAAAGTACAGTGTTACATCTATAGAAATTTTCCTCCAAATGGTCTGATGGTTTGGGACTTCTGGTCTAGCTACCATAAATTGCCATGGTATTAATTTGACTCTAATTTTTTTCCAGGTATCTTTGAAACTATCTTCATGCGACACTACACTCAATTTTTAAACGAAACTAATGCTATCATTTGTACGTAAAGAACATACAACTAAACAGGCATGTAAAATAAAGTTTCAATTGCGTCCAATCTCAAACCCCCCACCAAACATAAATCAGAATGCAATACTTCCGATACAGAAATGATCCTTTTGAGATCCTGTTTAAATTGTATTCCTCATTACATGCAGCCATAGTTGACTTGACCTGTATGAGATTCATTAATGTATTTAGCTGTATGTCACAAAGAAACCGTTTAGTATTAGTGTAGAATGGAGTGCAAGTGTAAGAGAGCTGTGTGATTTCCATGCTTTTATCAAATCCTTAGTTATTCTCCACTGTATGTCTTCCCTTTCTGTAAATTGTACACGTTCTTATTTCCAAAGATACGATTGGCTGAGGTGGAGCAGGCCTCCCTGATGTCAGAACAGCTCTCAGACAAGTCGTCGTCTCCAGCACTTCCGGATGACCTCAGTCTCGATGACCACAGTGTGTACCAACTAGCTGTCAGAGACATCAAGGTATATAGGCACAGACAATAGGCCTAACAAGCATTTAAATAATTATTGAATGAAATTAAATAAATCGACAATTAAATAATTAATACGTCAATAAATTAAGTAATTTATTCAGTAAAAATATACATTATTTAATTGTTAAATTAATTAATTAATTTGTATATAATAAAACATAAATAATGAATTAATGTGTTTTTATTCAATACAAGTAAATTGATTAATAAACTATAAAAGTTGACTGACAAATCAATTTTAATAAAAGATTTTTCGTTACAAATAAATAAGTAAATGCAATAAATAATATACGAATAAATGTAATAAATTAAATGTAAAAAAACAAAAAAAAATACACTTACCCGAAATAAAGATTGTGTTAAAATGTTTTTCTTTTTTATTCGTGTTTGATGAAGCTGTCATTTAAAACCTTTCTACGTTGTGGCAAATTGGTCCCTTCAGTTGTCCAGCAGCATTCTCGCAAAGCCTCAAGGGAGACCACTTTGTACTCTAATGATCCTATTTCTTAATTCCCTAAGTAATCTTAATTTACATGCTTTAGTTCCTGATGAGCTAATCAATGCATGTTTAATCACCTAATTATCTAATCAGTGTTCTCACATTCGTGTATTATTTGAGCTTTTGGGCACATCAGCCAATTGGTGATGCTGATTGTTACATTGCTTTAGGCTCGCACGTATGATTTTCCCTTTACTGCATCACTGCTAATTTAATATCCACTGCATAACAAGGAAAAGCTGATGGGCCCAGTAATACCAATAACTTTTTTTTTCTCAATTATTATCATTATTGATTTATCTAAATTTAAACACTTTTAAAATTTCCAATGCGATCGAAGCAAACATAGTGTTTGATGCTGATGTGTTAGTATCAGGTGAACAGCACCCGAATAATGATATCATTTCTTCTAAGACAGTGTTTACTTTGCCGTAAGCTACCTTCAGGCAACCCCAACGGCTCCTAGTTGATATGCAGATTAGCATATGGCTCAGTCTTTACACAATGCTAATGAGGCAATGATAAAGCTATGTCATGACCCATGACAAACTAAGCATGTAAGTAAAGCGTTTAAAAAAATTACAATACTAATACCTATTCAGGGAGATTAATATGCCTAACCTTTAAATCCAGACGTTTCCGAATGCTAATTTTGTACCGTTTGAAGCATACATTCTAACACCGATCTGCTCCATTTTTTAGGAAGAAAGAGGGAGCAGTACCTCTCAGAGTTTAGAAGAACTTCAGGCTACACCGGCTGAATGCAGCATGTCTTATTCTAAGATTCGAGCTTTCAGCATGGGAAGCGAGAGCGGGGGCATTCTTCCTAATTCAGGCCTTCAGAAGCAGAATGAATCAGCATCCCATCATCATGTGCTATCTTATAATCCAGGTTAGTAGCAAGCAAACAGAAATATTTATTTTTTCTGTAATATAATATTTGGACAAATGTATTTACACAACACAAAGTCAAGAATGATGTTTTCAGATGTAGTCAGCCAATAGACATGAAGAAAATGGTTACAAATAGAATCATTTCCTTTACTACTTGTCAGTATAGACAAGAAAAGAAGAGCAAAGAAAGGTAGAAAAACAATGGTGGTCAGTGACTGGCTGTTCAGGACAATGGGGTTCAGTGATTGGTCTGTTGAAACAATGATGGTCTGTGATTGGTTGGTGGGAACAGTGGGGTCAATCTATTCATTGGCCATTTATCCAATGAATCATTGGTGATTTTGTTTGGACACTGGAAAACAATGATTACCAGTGATTGCTCAACTGATACCAATTAAACACAAATTTCTCATCGGTCTGGAATTTAAGTCTCACCAACCTAATACACTATATGATTAAAAGTTTGTGGAACCCTGACCATAAGAGTCCTATGTAAATTTTTTTTAACGTCTCATTCTAAATAGTGTCCCATTTGCTGTTATAATAACCTCCACTTTTCTGGGAAGGTTCCTGCTGTGGATGTGAAGATTTGTGCTCATTCCACCTAAAGGGTGTTAGTAAAGTCAGGTATTAATGTAGGGTGAGGAGGCCTGGGGTACAGACAAGTCATCCCAAAAGGGTTGAGGTCAGTGTTGTATAGTAGGCCACTCAAGATCTTCCACTCCAACCCATGTAAAACATATCGTCATGAAGCTCACTTTGCGTACAGGGGTATTGTCATGCTGGAACCGGTTTGGGTCTCATAGGGGAAAGGAATATAAAGGAAAAAATTAAATTCTACTGCATCCAGAAACATCTTATACAATTGTGTGTCCAACTTTGTGTGACAGTTTGAGGAAAAATCCAAAATTTCCAAAGTGTTTAAATTACTTTTGACTATGTCCTCCGCATCTGCAGCTTTCAAACCAACTACCTGCATGTCTTCCCTCCCCACATCCATAAACCTCCTCATTGGCCTTCCTCTTTTCTTCCTTCCTGGTGGCTCCATCCTCAGCATTCTTCTTCCTATATACCCCATGTCCCTCCTCTGCACATGTCCAAACCATCTCAATCTCGCCTCCCTCACCTTGTCTCCGAAATGTCCTACATGCACTGTCACTCTAATAAACTCGTTTCTAATCCTGTCCATCCTTGTCACTCAAAATGAAAATCTCAACATCTTCAGCTCTGCTACCTCCAGCTCCACCTCCTGTCTTCTACTCAATGCCACTGTCTCTAATCCATACAACATCGCAGGTCTCACCACAGTCCTATAAACTTTCCCTTTCACTCTTGCAGATACCCTTCTATCACAAATCACTCCTGTCACTCTTCTCCACCCACTCCACCCTGCCTGCACTCTTTTCTTCACTTCTCTAACACACTCTCCATTACTTTGCACTGTTGACCCCAGGTACCTGAACTCCTCCACCTTCTCCACCTCTTCTCCCTGCAACCGCACCACTCCACTGCCCTCCCTCTCATTCACACACATGTACTCTGTCTTACTCCTACTGACGACGTCGAAGGGATTCGAAGTCATTACGATTGATTATGGCATGACTTTGCGTATTGTTTTCCTGGTGATCTTGTGAAGCGTTGAACCTCAGACTGATGCGTGTTTATACAAGAGTGATTATCTGTTATGCATAAAGTCACTACATTCAAAACTCTTCCACTGATGTAATGAGTTCAATAGAGGCACAGTTGGCATAATTAAAGCAGGTTAAATTAGAGCAAAATTTTCTAGCTGAAAGCTGTAGTAATAGCTAATTAACGAAAAAGTCATGATGTGGATTCAGCATGATTTTCACTTTAAGCTCGGAATTCAGACTCACCTGTGGATGCCTGTTTGTGTCGCTCAGCTGGGGAGCCATTAGCCTTTAGCTCCATTCTCTGTGTGTGTGTGTGTGTGTGTGTGTGTGTGTGTGTGTGTGTGTGTGTGTGTGTGTGTGTGTGTGTGGTGACTCACCGACTGTGCTTGATGTTACCCCGGCTGTACGGAAAACGTCACTCTCTCTGATGTGCCACTGTCTGTATTTTGTGTCACTGCTTGCAAATGCAAATGTGTGTCATGATAAAATCGGTTGTGGGTCACACTGACTTTCTGTGATTGTGTTGTGTCTCACATACCTTTATGAAAGTGTTTACAAGCTGTCTTTGGCATTGCATGTGTTGTCCGTTAAGATATATATTTTTTTTAGATTATATGTAAAAGCTGCCCACATGTTTATCATGCCTGATCCTGTATGATTAGCTAGTTTTCTAGGCAATAAGTGATAAATAAATTCTCTTAATTTAAAATGTTTTGCTAGTCAGCTAATATTTAATAACCCCTTTGGAATGCTTGATAGACAACCTAACAAGACAATGAACAAAACGAGTTGGCTGTACGAGTTATCAAATGTATCAAGCCAGTTTACAAAACCTAACTAGCGCATGAATTCAACAAGCTAATTGCTTTAACTTAGGCTAATTTAGCATACTTGGATCACTTCCTTAGAGTTGCTGGTGAATTTTAAATGCTGCTTCGTTATTTAATGACAGAAGCACTGCAGCAGTCATTTTGAAAGCACTTCGTTGTGAAATGCACAGACAAAAACAGCTCAACTAAATCTCTCAGTTATGGGGAAACTTATATCCCCATAGTTATGTATTAATGAATACAACTGTAGATGTCATTATCCATATTTGCACATATCTGTGTTTTGTGTAGCCTTAATGGACAGGTCAAGTTCACATGAACAGTAAGACAGGAAGTAAGGGCTAGAAAAAGAAAATTTAGTGTATCATGAACCAAACAAAGCCAGACCATTTGTTGTTCACATAACCCTAGATTATTTCTGACAGGAAAAATGAAAAAATTGATATTGTATTGAATAAAAAATTGTCTGCTGAATATCAGATGGCTGCTGTGTGCTAAATCTCACAATGCATGGGGTAGTAGGTATAATAATATTGCAGCAATTATAGTGATGCATTATATTCTATATAAAATGTTTTATAGTTTGCATGCTGGTGAAGTTGGAAAATTTGTCCTGCCCTCTTCATGCCCTTGTGCTGCCTTGTTAAACACCCCTGCAGCAGATGGTGAGCGAGGCAGCAGTAGCAGCAGAAGGGACAGGAGGACACCCTCTCCTCTCTTTCATCTCCCGGCAGACTTCTTCCACCCAGCCACAGCTGTGCCCAAAGGAAGCCTGGCCTCAGGTACAGTGCGGGTAGGGCGACTCGGCTCCAGGCTAACTTCGCCGGCTTCATGGGCATCACTTCGGTCACCTGGTGCCAACTGCAGAGTCGTGGGCTCACAGGTGCAGGTACAGTACTTTTAGATTGGATGTCAACAGCAAACTGCAAACCATCACACCCGTATATGCTTGTCGAACATCCCATTATACTGTAGATATTGAGAACCTCCTCATCCCCCTTCCCTTTGCTGTTATAGTAAGCTTCTGGGAAAGCTTTCCACTAGAATTTGGAGTGTGGCTATGGGGCTCATTACTGAGGTCAGGCACTGATGTTTGGCAAGAAGGGCTTGTACATTGGCTGCGGTCCAGTTTATTCCAAAAATAATTAGCTGAGGTCATGGCTTTGCGTAGGCCATTCATGTTCTTCCACACAAGTGCTTCAGATGGTTGGGGTCCCTTAGGTCTAGTGAATAAAAAGCTTAATCCTATAGCAAGCAAAGGCGCATTATACAGTTGTGCACTTCAGTTTTTTTGTCAAAAGTTTGGGGATGAACCTTATTTGGGTGTGATGGTCAGGTTTGCTCATACACTATATTGCCAAAAGTTTGAGGACACCTGGTGCTTTTTAACATCGCATTCTAAATTTAGTCCCAATTTGCTCTTATAATTCCATCCACTCTTCTGGGAGATGTTCCATTGGAATGCTCCACGCTTCATTTGGAGTATGCTTGTGGAGATTTGTGCTCATTCAGACGCAAGGGGGTCATGATCAAGAATGATAAATTCATCTCCAAGGTGTTCAACAGGGTTAAACACCTTTGACCTTACCTCAGGTCTACTATCTTCATCGATACTGCATCCAAAGACACCCTTTACAATTGTGTGCCTTCAGCTTTGCGATTTGGGAAAGAACCACATATAGCTGAGAACGTCAGGTGTCCCAATACTTCTGTAGATAAAGTGTATATTGTATTTAATACAGTAAATGTATGCATTCATCAAATATAATACAATAATACAATAAATCATTTCATAAGTTCTTTGATGGTATACTGTATAAACTTTTTTTTTACAGCCACCTTCCCACAGCGAGTCATCATTAGCCACAGGAAAGTCTGAAGTCAGCCTGCAGACAATGTTAGAGGAAGGCATCAACTTCAGCGTACCTCCTCACAGAGACATGTCTTTACCACACCCTCTGATTTGCCCTCTACCAGATGAAACCCTCCCTTCCTTGGATCTCAGCCAGAGGTTGCACTCTGACTCAACCAGTTTTACTCTCCAGGCCACCAGGGGCCGCCAGAGAAGCCAGAGCGGCTGCGATGGCAGCCCCAACTCCATTGAACCTTTGGACGGGGACACCAGCATCGGTGAAGGATCGAGTCAAGCATTTAACAGTGAACATTTATCAGAGACCATGAGCAGCCTTTCCCTAAGTTCACTGCTCATGCCTGGCTCACTGGTGCCATCACTGGCGAAAAAGTGCAACAGCACCGGGAGCTTAGAACAAAGAAATGTTATGGCACAAAACAAAAATGGACAGCACCTTCACAGCACAGACCAACATCAAAACCTTTTGAACCTGTGGACAGAAGAAAGAGACAAAGGGGACGATGGGGAGAAAGGGATTGCAGATTTAGGGGTCAAAAGCTCCAGTCAAACAATGGACACCTGCTCTCGGAAGAACAGATGAAACACGTTAACTGGTGTTTTTTTCCTTCTTCACATTTGCCTCTCTTTTGAGAGTGGGACTTTGTTTAGTCTTTCATTCGTGACACGTCAGTGTTTTGTGTAGCCCTGGCGGACAGGTCAAGCTCACACGAACGGAAGGACAGGAAGTAGACAAAGACCAGAAGAAACGTTGGAGAACCAAAAAGAGGTGGTCGTTTAGTTGGGCATTAATTAAAATTATGGAGTAAAATCCTATCCAGCTAATATATAACGAACAAAGGTGTTTTTTTAGGCGAATGAAACTCGGATGTGGAAGAGTCGTTTTTCATGGGTGCATTTTTTTCCCTCCATGAAATTTTAATCGATCCTCTGTCTACATGCAAAGGTTGACAGAAAGAAACCTCATGGTGTCTCTTCCAATGTAGGACTTTTGATGTCAGATGACTGGATTTTATATCATTCGCAAAAACCAAGGTAGCAATGATCGAAATTTTAGAAGCTTCCCATAGAAATCAAAGAAGATTGGTGATTCCTTTCTAGGTGTGACCCTCAGTATTAGATTTTTGTCAATGTGTATGTAAGTTTCTGTGTCAGGACTTAATTATTCTTAACTTAAAAAAAAAGAGGGCTATTTAAAAAAATCAGTAGCTAGATTTTATCAAGAAATTATCTGCAACTTAAAAAAAAAAAAAATTTGATCATTTTCTGATTCTTTGTTGGACATAATATAAGGTTTTATGAATTTTTTCCAGCTCTGGGTGAATAATATATATACAAAAAAAAGAGAAAAATATGCAGAAAGCGATGAAGTGACCATGTTTCGATGATTGTCTACATGAATGAGATAGTTGTGATTTGGTGCATGAGAGCTGATCAGAAACTAAGGTTATTGTACCATAAAGATGTCAAAAATGAAGAATTTTATTTATTTTTACAAGTAGAAGAAATCCAATCTTCCTCATTCACTTTGTATGTTGTATTTCTCATAACGGTTTGCAGTTTAAGTGCAACACAACGTATCTTTATTTTCGAAAGAAAGAAAGAAAGAAAGAAAGAAAGAAAGAAAGAAAGAACATAGGGTTGAAAAGAAAAATGCTATTCAGGGTTCTGAAACAAATGTCTTTCAGGAAATTTAGTAATTACTTTTATTTATAATTTTATTAATTTTTTTCCGGAATGCAAGTGGAATTTTATTTTGCATACATGATGTAATAGTCGACCAGCGTATTATTTTGCACGATGTATTTTATTTTATTTTATTTTTTTTATTATTTATTTATGTATTGTTTATTTTGTATCATTATCAAGCCATTACCATCATTACAAAATGTTGGATTTTAGGGTAAAATCTAGCTATGAAATAAATAGAATTTACTCAGTATTTTGATTCTGATTTAATGCTTCATCTTCTTTTCTAGTGTTATAGAATCCTACGCTTAATGAAAAGTACAACTAAGGGTGTGATCTTTGCTGACAGGAATTTGGCCGGTGATCAGGTATAGATTGGATATTGAGGATTTATTTGAAGAACATTCTGTCTTGTGTTGCCGTTTCAGCACTTCCTTTCCTCAGAAGCTCTCTAAAGTAAACTTTAATCTTTAAGCTCAACAGCCAGAGGAGATAATTTATTAAAGACGAGCAAAATCCAAGATTTAAAGCCTGTGATAAACACTTGTGAATGGCAGTAATAACTAATTGTTTTTTTTTTTTTTTTTTTGCTTTAGTATTTAAAAGACTTAATTGCTGAAATGCACTTTGGGTATTTTACACTATGTGGTCTCCATTCCATTTAACATTTGGTCCCATTTACTGTTATAATATCCTCCACTTTTCTGGAAAGATGTTCCACTAGATTTTGGAGTGTGCTTGTGAAGATTTGTGCTCATTCAGCCACAAGGGTGTTACTGAAAGGCAGGTACTGAAAATTGGTCCTTTTTAGTTGTGAGAGAGCTTAATAGCAGGACACTCAGGGGCATTGTCATGCTGGAACAGGTTTGGGTCTGGTAGTGCATCCAAAGACATCCTATATCATTGTTTGCCTCCGACTTTATGGAAGTAGCTTAGGGAAAATCCACATATGGATACAATATTCAGAGGTCCTGATATTTTATATATTAGTGCTGGGTTTATTCTGGTTTTAACAAACAAGCAGATACAACAAACGACCTTCAAACTAGTTCAGGAACCTGTGAGGAACAAATAATTACATTTGTTTTTGTTTTTTTCCTTCTTATAAGTGACTGCTACTTGTGATCTGAATGAAACTATTAGGATTAGGGGATGTGTTATATAACAAGGACTTATTGAAGTAGACATACACACATACACACAATTAATTCAAGACAGTTCAGCAAATTCATATAATGAGTTCTCAAAAGTATGTAATGTTCTGGGTTTATACACTGATCCCCTGGAATACCAACATTAAAGTTCTTGTCATCTATCCTTCTTGTAATTTATACTTTAATAAATGTACAGTCAGGGCTAGAATGAAATCTGACCCAGACACACTTCTTTACAGCATTCTGTTCATGCTCCTTACAACATTTTAGGGGAATTATTGCTTGATTTCACAAAAGAACTACTTGAAATTCAACAACTCATCATCGTTATATTTGGATTTCAACATAGTTTCTCTAGTTACCATTGCCCCTAGTGGTATACAATAGGAATTACAACTGTTAATATAAGTCGAGTGGGGCCGGAATCATGCTGCCCCATATTGATAAAAGACAGTGTTTTAATGACAGGGTTGCTAATTATTGTTTTTCATTTGATTATTTACACGTTAAACTTTAACAGTATTTAACTGGTAACTTAAGGTTAGAATTTGGACCTCATATATTCTGCAATGTTAAACAATTCAAAGCTTAGTTTAATATAAACATCAATATTAAAACTGATTACAAACTCATATGATAAATTTTTTATTAAATATTTTTGTTAACTGTCATATCTGATTTTATACATATTTTTTCATATGTATAAAATAATAGTCTACAGATCTTTTATGCACAGTGTTCGTTTTGCACTTTGCTTTTTTTTTTTTTGCCATTTCTTTCTTTTTTAAAGTTTCAATTCAACCACATAACTGATTAAAATCTGCATATAAATGGCTTGCACTCAGGTGGGAACATTTGAGCATGTGACTGGCTTCAATCCAATCTGGCAACCTAGATATTCCTTCTCTCCAGGCGCACTGATGCGGCGGCATCGTTCCCTCCATACATCTCAAAAGTACAAGGAATTAAAACAGAATAATGGTGAAGGTTTTTTTTCAAGCGAAAATGAGATCACTTACTTTATCATTTTTTAGATGTTTCACCTCTGAATTCGAGAAAGAGAGATAAGATTTTCTCAAGAGTGAAGCAAGGAGAAAAAAAAAAAATTTTTTTTAGAGCTGGAGTGAAATAAAATCACCAGGTAGCAACCACTTGAATATAAGGGGTTTGCAAGATTGGAATGGATTTGAATAGAGCATGTTCCCTTGCTGGGAGAGAGCAGGTAAAAGTTCACACTAGTATGAGACTGCAAATTAATAACAAAAGTTATGATAAGTAATATCACTGCAAGGACAGTTTCACATATTCAGAGTTGAGTTACACTATACAACTTACACTATATAGACAAAAGTATGGGGACACCTGACTTTTCCAGCCATTTGTAGTTATTCCATAAAGTGTTACCTCGAATTTGGACATACACAATTTTACTGTCTGTCTTAAGGATGTAATAGAATAAAAATCATTTTAACTTCGAAACCCAAATGTGTTCCAGCATGACAAAGCGTGCACAAAGCAAGCTCCATGAGGATATAGTTTACATGAGTTGAAGTGAAAGATCTTTAGTGGCCTGCTAAAGAGCTCTGAACAATTGAATGATGAATGAGCACAAATGTTTACATTTCATAATCTAGCGGAACATCTTCCCAGAAGACGGGAGGTTATTATAACAGCACCGTATGGGGACTTCATTGTGGAATGGGACGTTCAAAAAAGCATATATCAATCTTACGGCCAGGTGTCCACAAACTTTTGATAATATAATGTGTAATATAGTGTGCAATGACTTTTTTTCTACAGCCGATTCTGAATCTTTTAACTATTACTAAGTAACTTTTACTTAACAGGTGTAACTAAAAAAAATTCTTTCACATGAGTGACTCGGTCAAGAAGGCAGCAAAAGACAAAACACCAATTACAGACAAAACAGCAACAAAAACAATGAGTGGAAATAAATAAAGGAATTAGACAGAAAAATAACAGTCTCGCGGCATTTCGTGATATAGTCACGAACTTCAATCTATTGATTCGTGTTCATGGACCTGAATTTCCCTCTTTTTTCGCGTCTCTCAGCACGACTGCCTTCATCTGACTCCATCCAGATAGCAAGGGAGGCAGAGGATCATGGGTAATGCAGACAAAAACGCTAAAGCTAATCTTTTTTCTCCATTTTTATCAGAGAAAAAGGCAGAAAATATACGGTTAGAGTATGGGTTAAACAGTAAGCACTTTTGTACGTCGCGCTGGACAAGGGCGCCTGCTAAACGCCACAAATGTAAATGTAATAATTGTGTGTGTGTGTCTAATTAACGCAATCTCCTTAATTTACTGGGAGAATGTATTTACTGTATTTAAACTGGAAGGAACCACTGACGATGGTTTATAATAGCGAGAAGTTTACCGATTATGAAGCAATAAAAAATAATTAAAATCTCCTGCTAAAATGTTGAAGTGATGGTGCTTGAAGATTTAAAAAAATCAATAACAAATGAGAAAAAAAAAAAAAACTTCTGTGGTATCCAGTGGCAGAAAGAAAACTTTGGCAGAGGCACTCAAAATACTCCCTATTGAAATACATTAAATAGAAAGTCGCCCTCAGTGACAAGAAAAAAAAGGGAAATTTGTGTCTATGAACACGAATCAATAGACTGTACATTTCGTGACTATATTATAAAATGCCTTTAGACTTGGCTGTAATATGAGCAAATATCAGAAATGCAACTTCAGATGTAACTTTACTTCAAATGATTTCTAAGTGCCATAAATTCAACCAGCAAAGGATGCACAGAGACTTCCTGTTTTAAAAAGTATTTTTTGAACCCTCTCGATCACCACCATCATTACAAGCACGTGTCTTTACGACTGAAAATTTGGGATAGAAAATACAGACTGACGAAACACGAAAAAAGGATTTAAGTCCAAGGTCAGAATTGTGCCTAAGTGAACGGATGCTGGTGCAATAAACTGTGAAATTGGCCACGTGTGAATATTTCTTGCATTTCTGCTAACGTTTGCATACAACCCAACCCTTCAAACACCATCAGCTCTAACAGAGCAGATGAAGAAGACACACGATAAACATCATCTCTGCCAATATCAGGGGGGGAAAAGTGCAACATTAGCCGGGGATTAGTATTAGCATTTAACTTTCTGAGCAGGTGCTTCTCCAGATGCTACCGGTCATCCATGTTGCTGGACATCTGTCCAGCACTTAAAGCTTTGAAGTCTTTGCTGGACAATGTCCTGCTTTGCTCTTACATCTGTGAGCGTGCTGCTACAAACAAGGTGCTTATTAGCATTACAGAGTATCGACAGTGTGAAAGGGCAAATATACAGGCCTGTCCCCTTCGGCTAACTAGTGCTCAATCGTTTGTCAGTGGAACAACAAATCAGTGTCGCAAAGACATCGTACGTTGCTGTTATGCCTTTTCGTGAGTCGGAGTGTCAACCTGATTATTATTACAGGCTCACCGTAATCCTCACTTTTCTCTAGCTTGTCCTATTTGTTGTGTCTCTCGCTCATCTCTCGCTCACCGATTCGGGCTGTCGTCTTCAATTTGCTTTGACATCAAGCGGTAATGACGGAGCTCCCGAGCTCAGATAGACGGTCCGCTCTGTCACAACCACTCAATCGATGTCTCATTCATCCACACTCATCCGTTGTAGCCGCACGGCCCTGAACCATCACATCGTATCGCACAACGCAATTAATTTAGCTACTCGCTTGCTCGCTCGCTCCTATTTCTTTTCTTTTTCAACAACAACTCTTAATGTAGTAGCTCCTGGAGGCGGAAATGTTTTCCTAATGGGCTCGATGCACTTTATAAAATATGACAGAATCACTGGTAGTACATTCCCCATGACTAGTTTTGGTTGTAAATGGTGATATTGAGGGGGGGGGACTTCACGACAGGAGACTTCTGACGGATTACATTTTACCGCTCCAAATTAGATAAGAGCTCCGAATTTAATTTGAATTCCAATTCGGAACTGTAATTACACGCCGGCCGCCGCATTGCGATAATTAGCGGGGCCCCGGCTGTCACGAGGCTCCGGCATCACCCGAGTTGTGCGACGCGGCAGCGTAGCGGGATTAATTCCTTTAGCTGGAGAAATCCGTTCCATTATTGTCGACTGTAATATCTTTACCCCTGCCGTTGTTGTGTTGCAGCAGCATCCCTGGCTGCATCAGAAAAAATAATGAGACGCTTTTTTCCAGAGACAGGGGATCGAAGCGGACAACACTGATACATATTCATGCGAACCTTGGTGCCCTATGGTAGCAAAAAGTTCATGTTTTGCATTTCAAATCCATAAACTGAAACATAGAAATGCAAACAAAGGCGCAGCTCTTCCCTGAAGGCTGGACGGGTCGGCGTATGCGTGCGGATCGATCAGTTAATCCAGCTATATGCTGTATGTATGTATGTATGTATGTATGTGTAATTGTAAAACATAACAAAATATCAGCTTTATAATCAATACAAACGATTACGTTGACCAACCAAAGACAAGAAACAGAAAAGGTGAAGAAGTGAAAGATGCTATGACTCATTTCCCATATGAAATGTCATAATGGGTCTTAATCTCTCACACACACACATTATATATATATATATATATATATATATATATATATATATATATATAT
>JAAIIK010000044.1:2073490-2099080 GCA_014706435.1 Silurus glanis | reverse complement strand
ATATATATATATATATATATATATATATATATATATATATATATATACGTATGATGTGGAGATGGTGAAGCAGGAAGTGGAAAGGATTAGTAAGGAGGAAGTGAGAGCAGCGATTAAGAGGATGAAGAGTGGATAGTCGGTAGGACTAGATGGCATACCAGTAGAAGCATGGAGATTTTTAGGAGCGATGGCAGTGGAGTTTTTAACCAGATTGTTTATGTGTAATGTGTTGTATAAGTGATTTGTGATAGAAAAGGGGAAAGAAAGGGAAAGTTTATAGGACTGTGGTGAGACCTGCGATGTTGTATGGTTTATAGACAGTGGCACTGAGTAAAAGACAGGAGGTGGAGCTGGAGGTATCAAAGCTGAAGATGTTAAGGTTTTTGTTGGGAGTGACGAAGATAGACAGGATTAGAAACGAGTTTATTAGAGGGACAGCGCATGTAGGACATTTCGGAGACAAGGTGAGGGAGGCGAGATTGAGATGGTTTGGACATGTGCAGAGGAGGGACATGGGGTATATAGGAAGAAGAATGCTGAGGATGGAGCCACCAGGAAGGAAGAAAAGAGGAAGGCCAATATTATTATTTCATTTATTTTATTTAGTAATACAGTCTGATTGTAGATTGTCTTGGCTGAAAATTCACCCCCCCCTTGAAGTTTTCTATGTTACTCTGTAATTAGTTCTGGTTCAAACAGCTGGCATAGGAAGCCAATTAGTTGAATGCAGCCAACCTGTGTGCAATTAAAGGGTCATGTGACCTGAATTTAAAAACAAATGCCTGTTCTTGAAAGGGACCAGAGTTTGTTTAAGAGCCTACCTGTAACCTAACAGCATCTTGAACACCAAAGAGCTATCAAAATAATTCAAGATCTGCAATATGAGCTAGGATTGAAATATACAAATATCTTAAACTTTTAAAATCTATGCAGCATCATTAAACACATCTGGGCAAACAAGTTACATGCACTACATGTCGAAAAACAAACTTCATAGAAAAAAATGTAAAGACATTTCCAAAGCAATGCTGTATATAAAGAAATATATGTGAATAATGTGATAAATCAAGGTTCGATGATTCTTCTGTCATATTTTTTTAATCCTACCTAAAAATATGTTACTGTTTCCCAGTTAAAGCAAATGTTACATAGTTCTGTGCAAGTAAATGTTAAAATCCTACCATCAAAATTGCTTGCATTGCCATCAATCTGCACCTGCATTGGGAGCCCGAGATAAAAAGGTAGCCATTAGGATCAAAGTATCAGTAGCTCATTTAAGGCATTAGAGATGATTGTTGTAGTGCAGTTGGAAAGGCTGCATATGGCCGTAATTGCTTGTCGTCCACCTGCTCCACTTTTAGCGCTGTTATTACCCTTATTCACACGCAACACACAAAGCTGAAATGGAATTAGGCGCTCCGCCGTTGCACGAGAGGTGCTTTTAGGACGTTTGAGAGGTGGAGGACGTGTCAGAGAAAATGTAATTTAATTTCTAGCCACTGCCATCATGTGTAATTACAACACGGGCTAAGTGAGGTCAGGATTAGAGAGTAGGTCACGTTCCTGGTAACCTCAATGTTCGGGGCTCCTTGAATCACAAGATCATTAATCTGATGTCGGCCCATGCATTCGAGCCAAATAAGGAAAAATAGGTGGACGTGCACTCTTTTTTCTACCATATTGACATAGGTTCCAGGCTGTGTCTTTTTTTTTTTATTATTACTATTTTTTATTTATTATTGTGTTTGGCCACTAGTTTCAAGAAGTCTCATGTGTCAGGGACTTTTCCTTCCTGACATTTCAGACAATCAACCATTACAGTATTTCTCAGTTGCTTAATAGCATTTCTCGAATCATCGCATTGAATTACTTGCAAAAGCTTGCACTTTTCTTAAAATCCTTAGTTTATCTCTCAAAAGTAAGTATTCGTGTCAACGAAGAATGAATTGCCAACAGAATCACAAGTCCTTTTGTTATTCTTCACAAACAAAATCGTCAAAATGTTTACTCATGTTGTCAGTATGATGGGGCACGGTTTCAGGATTTACTGATGTAAACTACGGTTTGGATTACAATCATTGAAAATGCACATGGCTAAATTTCTTCTGTATGGCATCTATAAATTTCAACAGCACACATATACTGTATGTGAGATATTGATTGCTAGAGACCAGTCAGGATTTTTACTATACTGTACATTGTTCATTCATTTCCTGATTGTTTATCCATTTTCAGAAATTGCAATTCTGTGTTTTGCTTTGTCTGTATAACCTTGCTAATTGAAGTACCGCGAGATCCACCTTTGACCTATTTTGGAGAACTAGTTGATCGTTGGATGATCTAATGCTGCACACTTCCCTTAGTGACATTCCAGATTCAAAATCAAATTTTATTCGTCACATACACATTCATACAGTGTATGACATTTATATGCACAATTGATCAATTCAAGACATGTTTACAAAAAAAGTGGAATAGAAATTAGAAGCTTGACAAATGATGACAACAGGTTTAATCAGTTTGTATTCAATTTATTTAGTTTTTGTACAATGACAGCAGACAAGTGTGCATAATCAGTTAAATGAATGAACCAAAGCATTCGCAATTTGTTCAGAAAAACTGTAATGGTTTTCAACCAAACTTTTGAAATGGCTCGATACTTAAAAGTCATAAGCTCTTTTTATTTATTAAAAAAGGGAACAAAAAATGTATGAAACTTTATATAGATTTACATTGCAACTTTCATACCACACCTTTAACTAAATAACTTAATAAAAAGACGGAAGTTTTGAGCAGATTCTGCTTTGAAATTGGTGAGCTGACCCCTCATTATAAATGCTTGGAGCTATTGAAAACCCAGAAAAAATGGGGATGAATTGAGTGTTTGTGGGTAGGATTGTGAAATTGAGTAAGGAACGCTGAGAACTTGGACTAGAAATTTCTGCTAATCAACCAGACCCTGTTTTATGGACTGTTGTTGAATAATATGTCGAAACTGAGAAGTTTGTGGGTGTGGAGACTAGTCACTAGTAGATAACAAGAGTTTGGTTGTGGAACTGTCAAAACATGTGAAGAATGTGTGCTGGCTGAACTTAGTTTGGCTGCAGATTTGTGCTAGAAATTCAGATCCCCCACTAAATTTCTTGGGTAGGAGCTGTCAGATTTAAAGAAGGAATGTAAAGGTAGTAGAAGGTAGTGGGTGTAGAAACTATGTCTGTAATGAACAACAAGACAGAGCTTGAGGAAATCTAATAAGGGCGGAAGCTCCAAGACAGTGGATTGGTGTTCTAGATGGATCGTAAGTTCTAGAGGGTTATGCTAGCCAAACAGGCCCCTTTGCTGCTGGGGAATGGAAACTAGTCACCAGTAGAGAAAGACAGATATGGAAATTGATAGGAAGACGAAACTACAAATATGGTTGAAATTTCAATGTTGCTTCCAGAGAATAACTGTACAGACAACAGACTAGCCATTTGCAGTACATTTAACAAAATCCTTCATTTAGGCTGGCAATCATTGGGCAACTTTGTAGGTCTTTGTTTGACTGGCCAGTTTGATTGGTCATCAGAAAAAAAGAAGTTGGTAATCACGTTGAAGCTTATCTAGCAATCATTTCTGACTGCAACATCTCAAAGAAAACAGTTGGACTACTAAATGCAGCTTGGTAGAAGAAGACCTTGTAGCTACAACAAGTATCTACTCCACCGTCTGACCAGACACCAATGAAATCTAATCATTTCGTGGTTACTTTCAAGAGTGATGATTAGCTGTGTTCCAAGTGTTTAAAAAAATAAACAAGTGCATGTTAGGGATGCCATGGCCATTAGTGGACAGTATTGCAAACAACAATCAGGCTAACAACAATCAGTTTCCTGTCTGAGAGGGAAATTAACCAAAATGCATACAAAAGTGGATAGGTATGGCTATACTCGGAGTGTGTTACGTTGATGGGTAATGAATGTGCTGAATTCTCAAGTATTTGGGGAAAAAACTTCTTAGTCTTCAGCTTTCTTGATTGTGGTGGTCCTGTGGTAGAGGAGATACAGCTTTTGGCCAAATCAGGAACAAATCAGGTGGTAAGTGAACAAATAAAAGAAAAACATGTTTATTAGGTTTCTTGATTGATTTCGCTGATTGCTTATGGCCAGAAAGGCATTTGCATGATTTGCATGGTGTGGTGGTTAAAGCACTGATTACACACTACTTCACCTGTGTTTATTTCTGGCTATAAAAAAAAAACCAAAAAAACATTTTTCTAAATTTTTCATAGTGTAACTATTTCCCACTATGTTCTTTACTTTAATGCCCTGCAAACATAATAAAAACAAAACTTGCCCAGAGCACACCAGTCTGAGTTTGAACATGTGCTGGTTTGTATCTGTGTGACTGTCATGTTTTGCTCAGAATCAGAAGGATATGAGAGCAGAGTGAGCACTGGTGACTCCGTAGAAGACACACGCTTCTAGGTAGAGAGGGAGGGAAAGCTAGCTTTGATCACGACTCCTCCTGTCTTCACCTGCCAACCTGTTTTTCAATCTAAACCTTACAAGCACAAGCTCGGATTTGTGCCCCAACGTACGCACAAGCGCACATGAAAGCGACCCATGAGTATACCAGAGCCAAGACAGAACAACAGGCACACACACATTGTCTTTCCCGTTCGCTTGATGTATGTAGAACGCAGCACTGACAGCCTGCTCTGCCATCTCTTTCCCTTTTTCTATCTCTCTGTCTTTATCTCTCTGTCTCTGCCATGAGCTTCTTTCTCTGTTCTTTGTTGTTTAACGTGTGGGCGAACCCGGTGCCAGCATTCGAGAGCCTGAATGAGCGCTCTTCACACGCCATTTGGCACATGTTCCACAAACACACCGGGATACGTTCTAATACACCGTCAAATGTTTCCCTCACTATTTTTCAGTCTTCGGTGTATCCTATTTATTCACCTGTGACAAATATAATAACTGCTTTGCTTAGCAAATTTTACCTACATGTAATTTGTAATATTGAAAAAAATTATATTGCTGCTTTTCTGAATATTTAATTTAGATTCAATAGTAGGTGTGGATTAACAATGTGGTTAAGCAGTTTAGTGAGGAGGAATCAATCTACATATGAAATATTCACAAATCACAAATTATTGGTCACTTTCTAAATAATAAGTATAAGTATAGTCTAGTCAAGTCAAGTCAAGTCAAGTCAAGTCAAGTCAAGTCAAGTTTATTTCTATAGCACTTTTTACAACAGACATTGTTTCAAAGCAGCTTTACAGAGTTTAACAGTTAAGGTGAATGGTGTGTATTTATCCCTGATGAGCAGCCATGGTGACTGTGGCAAGGAAAAACTCCCTTAGATGTTATGAGAAAGAAACCTTGAGAGGAACCAGACTCAAAAGGGGAACCCATCCTCATTTGGGTGACATCAAGACTGTGATTATAGTCTTGAAACTAAGTATTTTACTAAGTATAGCGCATCTACTAATAATGTATTATGTTAAAAACGATGCATTGTGATACAAATGCCAACTTGTGTGTAGCGGCTGAATCCACAAACATCTCCACAACATCACTCCAAAATCTAGTGGAACATCTTTCCAGAAGAGTGGAGGTTGTTATGACAGCAAATTTGACTAAATATCGAATGGGATTTTCAAGTGTCCATAAACTTTTTTTCTATGACGACTTTTTGCAGTGCTGGTTTAATGTTACTGATTCTTACAAATAAATCTATTTAAAAAAATTGCTATGAGTAGACTTTTGCATTTATGGAAGGAGTCTTCAGTGTCAGAGGTTTTCTAGCAGTCAGAAGTTTAAATTTACATTTTCTTGCACATTTTTTTTTTTTTGCTTATTAACCTGGAATCAAATATTGGGTACAAGTGCAATTTTTTCCACCCTGTATCACACCACCCTGTTTATTGATCTATCTCCTTTAACAGCATATCCGTAAATACCGTTTGGTTTCTCACCATTTCTCTCTACATGGCTTTACATCTTGGACACAGCCACATGCTGTGACCTGAACATCTGTCCTCTGCTTCATCATGATCCTGGTCACTAATGAGCCAAGATGCCAGCTGTCGAGGGAGAAGTGGGAGTGTGCCAAAGGCTGTGAGTCCTCTCATCATACCATATAGCAAAAACAGTTGAACAGTTGATGCTGTTAAAAATGGATGTATTATGACTTAACATGCCGTGAATGCTGCACGAGTGTGCATTTGAAATTTCTGGCATTGAACATTTGAAATTGAAAACAGTACAAATGAATGAATACATTAGAAAGTAGAAAGGGGCAGTGAAGAGTTTGTGCTTATGACCTTAAAATCTTATGGAATGTGAAAAAAAAGAATTATGCAAATTAAAAAAATGTAATCCTTCTTGACCGTGAATAAGTCTACCTTATGTCAAGTTCCATCACTTGACCTTGTTGTTGTTGTTCTCCTATAACTGCACATGCTCTAGAGTTTATGTTTTTATTTTTTACCTAATCCATACGCTTTATGACCACACTTTTATGGACACATTAACATTTATGGCATTTGGCAGATGTTGTTATTTACAGTCACTTACAACCAAGAGGTTGACGGTTCAGGGCTTTCCTCAAGGGTCCAGCAGCGGTGTTATGATTTCACCTTCCGATCCAGAATCCAATGCCTTAATCACTAAGCTACTACCTTCAACCTGGACACCTGACCATGTGGAATGGGATGTTCAGATAGCACATATTTACACACACATGCACTCTGACCCCAGTGGCCTAACATCGCTTAGATATGCGAAGAAAGAATTTCACTGAGCTGCAAGTAAAAAGCCTCTTACTTTTTCCCTCTTTTGCCCATTTACTGTAGTGTATGTCTCTTTTGACAGTAAACTTTGATCATTTTCCAGCTTGTTGTATCCAGATGATCGGTTTCGATTACCGTAATTTCCGGACTATTAAGCGCACCCAAATAGAAGCTGCACCTACTGAATTTGACAAAGATTTTTATTTTGAACATAAATACGCCGCACCTGTCTATAAGCCGCAGGTGTCTACACTGAGACTAATGAACTTTACACAGGCTTTAACGAAAGACAGTGTCTGTTACACGGCTTGTATCTAAACAGTAGCCTACCAAGAAAGTCATTGTTCACTGTCTTCCTCCTTCCTTTCACAACAATTTCTCCCCTCGAGAGTTTTTCTTTTGGCATCGTCGTGCGTTTAAAAATCACCAGAAGCTTTTCTCCCGATGCCGTGCAGCTCAGAACACAGGTGAAGTGCGTTTTTTCATGCCCAGTTGTTTTCAGCGTGACGAATGATTCTCATTTCCTGTTGCCAGTCCGAGTGAGCGGCAGGTCAAACGTCAGAGGAACATCATCCATATTTATGATGTGGTGCGGCCCGATTCAGTGGGAGCGCGATTTAATATAAAGAATTTCATTGGTTCACCTGAACCCGTTCGGCAATTTCATTGGTCTAATGTTTTGGGGCTCAGTTTTTTGGCTTGAAGCTTGTGAAACCGGGAAAAACCCAGGAAAAATCCATAAATAAGCCGCTTCGTTGTTTATGCCACGGGGTTCAAAGCGTGGGAAAAAAGTAGCGGCTTATAGTCCGGAAAATACGGTATGTGTTTTTTAATATAGCATTAACAGGTCTTAATCAATTCAAGAGTCAAGTCAGGAAGCTTCAATTGTTATTTCAACTATACAGTATATAGCTGACACAGTACACAGTGAAATGAAGCGTTTCTCTCAGACCTTGGTGCTACATAAAACAACATAGCGCCTTAACCGCTGGAGCCACCACTCCCCCTAAAAACTAAGTTGTCCTCGCCAAATAAAGTGCATCGTGTGCAGACAAAAGACAGCGCAAACAGACAATACGGAACAGGACAATGCAGGACAGATACACAAAATACACAAAATAGCATAAACCAGTATACCTTCTGTATAATATACAGTAAAATGTGCAAAAGAAAAGAACTGTAAACAAAGAGTGTACTTGTAAACTTTATTCACTGGTTGCACTGCTTTGAAATGTGTGCAAAACAGCAACAGCAGCAAGTGAGTAAGTGAGTAATAATGCATGCCTTTCTAAAGATATTATTTTTGTTCATACTGTATGTCTAATCTCATGTCTAGGCCTCAGTTATCACCATTACAGGACTAATTTAAAACCTACCCCTCATATGAATTGAAGGTTACCTTTTTTTCAGGCGCACCAACGGGCCGAACCAATTTCTCATCTGAAATCATCCATGACATTTTTGTAGATGGATGACTTCATTTGCTTAATTCAATCTTTCTTAATTCGCTAAAGTCAAATCGAATTGACCCGTAGCTCGAAGGAGGCTCAGGAGATTAGTTAAGCAGAATTATAATGATACACTTGAGTCTTTTTTTTTTTCTTCAAGAGGTACAGCTCTGTTTCTCTGAGCCATTTGTGGCATTTGCATGTTTATTTTGTTCCGGTCTTTTTTTTTTTTCGGCATTAAAGCGAACTGTTGAATTAAGGTTTGACTTGGCAGAAAAAACACACATGGGCACGATCGCTCTCTAAACGAGCAGCTTCCTGTCTAATAATAGTCTCGCTTCATCTACATTATTTCTTTACCTGCTTATAAAGTCAATGGGACAACAGTGATTGGATATGTATTGATTCAGGGGTTTTTTTCGTGTTGGGGGAAAGAAAGGATTCGAACTGCCGAGCTCAGCCCTGTTTGTTCTGGAGGGTGAAATCCGTTTTCTCAAAGCCAATTTCAGCGTGCTTAATAGAGACCACGACTCCGTGTTACCGTTGCATTACGACAGGCAGGCCGGCTCTTGAATTTCATTCGCTTTCCAACTCAGAGCGCAATATCAATCCATTTGAAATAATTATTTTGATAATGCAATATATGGACAGAATTGCTTGTTACATTAATTAAATTATCTTTTCCCAACCAATTTTCATTAAAAATAAATTCTTTTTTAAATATATTCTGCTTTATTTATTATTCCTTTTATTCAATTTCATGCTTTGCACTTCTTCACTTTCCATTCGATTCACTTTTAAGAGCTTGTTTATCTCTTCTAGAAACTAACCAGAATCAAAACAGGCCTTTTTTTCATAATGTGGTACTGCAGGACTTCATCCACAATATGGAGAATTACTGCATCCACATAGGACCACTTTAATAGGAACACCTGTACGCCAGCTCATTCATGCAGTTATCCATTTAGCCAGTCAATGGATATGCACATTAATCATGCACAGACAACTGCGCACACCTGTGATTTATTCCATATATAGATTTTATTAATGTGTATATTTGCTATACATAAATTTACATATATACATTACATGCTGTACATATATTTGCATATTTATCTGCACTTATGTGTAAATTTGCACAAGTGCTATTTGCACTTCTGGTAGCACAGCTATCTATCTATCTATCTATCTATCTATCTATCTATCTATCTATCTATCTATCTATCTATCTATCTATCTTTGTGGTGAAAATTCAATGTCACCTGGCAGTTCATAAAAAAAGCCATTTCCGTGCATGAAGTGTGTGTGTGTGTGTGTGTGTGTGTGTGTGTGTGTGTGTGTGAATAAAGATACGATGTGAAAATGTTTACTTACTGACTTAAAACCAGTTGCAGACCATTAAACAGTTGCTGATGCCAGATGGCCTGGGTTAAGTTTTTCAGTATCTGCGGAACTACTGGAATTTTCAGACATAACAGTCCCTAAACATAGAATTGAAAAAAAAATAAAGAAAAAAGACAGACAACATAAAACCCACATCTGGCATGTTAACTGTAACATGCACAATATGTTGAATCTTGTGCTTGCTGTAAATACAAGAGAAAAAATTCACTTAAGGATTCAGTTTAAGTTCCGTTCGATTGTGTCACAAACTACATTTCCCATGAGGCAATGCATTTTAAACTTTGTCTTACATTTTGGGATAATTTGCACTTGATGGATGGATGGATGGATGGATGGATGGATGGATAGATAGATAGATAGATAGATAGATAGATAGATAGATAGATAGATCTTTTTGATCACTGCTCACAATTTTGCCCTGTAGAAGACATCCTATGTTTAATCTGATACCTCACATAACTGCTAAATAGCTTCCCAACAGCACTCGCATGGAAGCACTTGATTAGCTGAGATACCTAATGATGTTATCTCACCTCATTAAGACATTAATGGCACACATTATACTGGTATTATACTGCAGCTTGGGTGCTCCAAAAGGCACATTCTTGGGACAAACATTGTTGATTTTATTTGTCACCAGGCTCCCTGTTTGAAGTATATTTCACATTTTCATTTCAAATCGAAACCCAAACAATTACAGTGCCACTTGTATCCTACTGATATATACTATCTACAATGTATGTAAAGAAAAAGACATTTTAAATTGAATTAAGGCATCTTTGCCACAAATACAGTAGCTCACAAAATTAAGTACACCCCTTACATTTCAGCAACCGTTTTAGTTTATCTTCTCAAGGGACAATACTATAGAAATGAAACTTTAATATTCAAAATCAAAATAGCCTCCAAAGTGTCATTATTTTTTCTAAGCAATATTGTTGTCTAGCACTACCTTGATCCTCCCGGGCATGGAATTCACCAGAGCTGCACAGGTTGTTCCTGGGATCCTCTTCCACTCCTCCATAATGACATCACAGAGCTGCTGGATGTTCAAGACCTGACTATCTTATCAGTATCCTGTCAGTGCCTCGTACCTGTTTTCTTTTATACCAAAATAGCAAAAATTAATTAGGTGTAAAATGAGAATATTCACTAATGAGAAATATATTTAAAACAGAGAGCCTGGTGGCAAAAGGAATGTAGCTTACACTTAGTGCTGGCACGATGAGTCATTATGTGAACATGTCAAGCTGAGGTGGAAGATTATATAAAAAAAAAATCCCATCCTCCTCCACCAAAGGTCTTTTGTATAAAAAAACCATGTTGCATTAGTTTTACAGTGTATTAGTTCTCTTTTTTCTTTTGCTCTATAAAACCCACCATTTTCTATCCTGACATGTCCACACTTTCACTCTTTCTTCGAATAAACAAGTAAAACACGAGCTGTTATTTTTTTATTTGGTGCTCTGTGATCGTTCAAATCATTTCCTATGAATATAAAATGGATTCTGATGTTGCTAAAGATTTACCTCGCAATCTATCATAGCGTTCATTTGCTTGCGGTACTCATACACACGTATCATTTGTCTTACTATATACTATGGATACATTCTGACCCAAAGCTGACACCATCAGTCCTGATGTTTCTCCTGTTTTTCATCTCAGGCTGCTGGGAGAAATCGCATAATCATAATAACATACAGAAAAAAATGATACCTCAGGGCTATTAGAAGCTCTTAGCTTGGATCTATCAGAGATCAGCTGCCACCCAACCATCACTTTATTCACCAGAACGGTGAGGCTTAGAGCACGGTGCTGCAGATGAGTTGGGAAATGTGCATTCATTAAATTTAAATGAAATTAAATAAACATGTAAATAAATATGCATATGCATGCTGTTAGAAACTATATGGAATTTAAATATTACTGTATATATTTAAATATTAATAATAAATATTATTATTTAAATATATACATTTATATTTCTATGTTTAGAGTACAATTATACAAAACAGTATATATTTATAGTTATATTTATTAATATATAATATAAATATTAATATTTCAATATTTATCATTATTATTGTTATTATCTTTTCTTTTTTTTATGTTTAATGTTTTATGTTACGCTTCCAAGCATAAAAATTGGAAATAAAAATAAAATAAAAAATTATAATAAAATGAATAAATAAAATAAACATCACAGATAAATCACAAAAATAAAAAAAATCACCTGAAAGCAATCCTAAAAAAAAGTATGTTTGAAAGACTTTATTTAAAAACATTAAAAGATTCGGCCTGTCTAATCTCAATAGGGGAGAGAACTAATAGGGAGCCAATGAAATGACTCCAAAAATGGAGAAATATACTCACGTGGCTGTTTTTTTTTTTTTTTTCTCCGAATCCTAGCGGCTAATTTTCGAAGGTGGCTTTTAAAACCCCAGTGAGCAAAAACAAAAGTATTGATTAATTTTTCAGCAAAGGAAAAAAAAAAGAACCTAAGAATTTATAGGTAAATTAAGCGATCATGCGACACCATATGCTTCAACATTTCTAAACAAAAAAAAAAAAAGCCTACAGTCTTCCTTTACCATCATATAAACAAAAATACTGAGACACCTGGTTTTTCCAGCCATATTTTGTCTTTGGAGGTGGTAGGTCCATGAAGATATGGTTTACATCATATGGGGTCCACAGCAGTACTGCAGGGCGTCTGCTAAGTAATGTTGAATGACAAATAATTTTTTTTGTTAAAAAAATAAACATGGGATAAAATATTTAATTGTAATAATAATATAATTATTACATTAAAGTACTATTCAACTTAAGCTGAAGTTCATGTAAATGTTTAACCACCTTAGTCCACCTGACAGTAAAAGGAAAATGTATGAAACTGCAACTCTATTAAAATAAAAGACAACAGTAAACAACTTAATAAATTGTGACTTAAATTGCAAAATATATGTTTGTTATGATGCATGAAATATTTTTTAAAGATTTGAAACTATTTGAAAATATACAGACAATGATGCCTGTACAACAACATAGTTCTAATTGTCTTAACATAATATAACTAGCGTAATATGATTGGTTTATATTAATATCTGCGTTTGACACGTTTTGTATCGGGGGTCCCTGCCCCATGTCTCTATTGCCTGAAGGGTCCTTGACCTGAAAAACGTTGAAGACCCCTGGTTTACATGGTTAGATCTTGGGTAGCCTGCTATAGAGATCTAACCTCAACCCAAACTAAACGCCTTAATTTGGAATGCTGACTGCACCCCAGACCTCCTCACCTCAAATATATAAGTACCTGATATTTCTAATGCTCTTGTGGCTGAATGGGTACAAATGTCCAGAAGCACACTCCAAAATTTAGTGGAACATCTTTCCAAAAGAGTGAAGGTTATTATTAGAGCGAATGGAGACTAAATATGGAATGGGATGTTCAAAAAAGGAAATACGACTCTTATGATTATATGCCCACAATCTTTACCCTACTGCTGTGTTTAGGTATCTCCCTAAATATATTAGGTATATGTTGTCTTGTGAAATTGGTCAAAGACCAGATTTGGTCAAAGGCCAGATATTGGCACTTTTGCACTTTTGCTCAAGCCCAAATGACTGGGTTTGTAATACAAAACAATCTATGCCGTGAAAAATAACAACATAAGCACAAAACCCCCCTGGTTCCACTCTTCCACACCTGAAGTTGAGGCTTGGCACGTGCGATTGGGAGATCTTAAAATGGCGACCGGGATTCCCTAACACTCTGTGTGCTAATTATCTCTTCGCGATAATGAGCCACAATTTGCCTATTTCAAATGACATGCAATAATTTCAATATGGCATCCTGTGCTGAATGAAATCCTGCCGTGCTGAATTAGTTCTTGCAGTGTTTAATTAATGCCTACAGTACTGTAGGAACTCCAAGACTGTATTACTGCTTCAGAATTTTGCACAGTGTTGAATTAGCACGTACTGGGACAATTAGCTTCAGTAGGGTACTACTAGTGGAGCGATAGTGGGGGAAGTAGCTCGGTGGATGAGATGTACTTCTGACTGGAAAGTCATGAGATAACATCTCAGTAGCATTCAGCTGCACTGCTTTTAACCCTTAAGCTATGAATAAGGGTGACTCTTAAGTGCCGTAAATGTAAATGTGCTGAGGGTGTTTACTAGGGATGCATCGGAATAAAAGTTAACGATGTGATGCATCGATTTAAAAAGGTGTGCATCGAATACAAGTTGATATTTGCATTGGTAAAAAACAATTTATTTATATATAAGGTAACACTTTACAATAACAGTACATAAATAAGCATATAAACTAAATGTAATGTTTTTATGAACTAATGATGAGTTAAGGCATTTACTAATCAAAAACTAACTTGAACTACACCGTGGAACACATTGATTCATGTGTGAACAACGGCTACCTTAATTACGTAAGTACATGTTTGTTAATTAGTGTATTAATTAACACTTTGGGTTAAGCTACATGTAAGTTGCTCTATGAGAAAGAATATGAATTAAAAGTGCACTAATTAATACATTAAAAACACCATTGGATGGTGCTGAATTATCCTCCGCATGGCACGGGTGTGTTGGTTCTAAAATTCCATTCTGGAAATGACACTGTGGCTTTTCTACAGCCATCCTCAACAAGAGGCTTGGTAATATAACAGGGCTGACATTTGTAGTGCATTGATTGTGCCATTAAAGAATGTTTTGGTGCACAGTCAGCTTAGGCTGAGGCCTCTGGAGATTTCTTGGCTTACAGAGTCTTAACCTTAACCTTTGCCATCCTGATCCAGTTAATAAAAGGTCAAAGAATTATAATATAACAATTTGACCTGAGCATATGAAAGATATTGTAGCAGAACTGATCGTTGTATGATTCTGCCCTTAGTTCATTCTTGTTTTCATTATGGCTTCGGTAGAATTTTTTTGTCTGTCATTAAATGAAAAGAAAAAAAACCCCACAATGTTTAAAGACAAACACAGAGAATATGTGCATATTTGCAGCTTCAAGTTTATTGTTCACCAATGAATCTCATCTTTCAACAGTCCATGGCATTAGCCAAAACCTGAATCGACAGTAAGAATCAAATAAGACAAATAATATGTCTTATTTTTAGACTCGACCTAATCACTAAAGGTTAAGCATTTAGAAATAACGGATGTCACCTTATGTTTACCTTTACCATTTCATGCCTAGGCTTTCAGTGGAGTCCTAACAATCAATCCAGCTCTTAATACCACCATTATGATGAAACCATCAAGATTATAGAGGAACGCAGTATAACAGAGCGCTGAATCACAGACATGAACAGACAGGAATCTCATACAGTGAAAATGTATGCATTACTTAAGCAAGAAACACAATGAACCCAATTCAACAAGTCTCCTTTCACTGCAGTCACAGCTGCACCACCTGCATACATCAACTCTAGCAGACGCATCGATATTAACCTCAGAAAATGACCCTGGGTTTACTGTTCTTTTTTGTGCATTTTTTTTCAGTGCATTACAGTTTTCCTGGTGATTTAAAGGCAAATTGTGTGTTTTTGTACAAATTACCTACCGGAAACTACCGGAAAGAAAACACGAAAGTAAAATGGTTCATGAAAAAAAGCTTAACAACTGTTTTCAACAGGCCGCCTTATAAATATCCTTGTAAGTGTATCTGCAACCAAATCAATTTTCTTCTCCTCTCAGCCATTGAGGAATGAGTTATTCAAATCACATAGATATATTTGAGTTTGTGCAGTTTGCTACAGATGCGGCTTACAAGGCAGACTAGTGAAAATACTGATGTGATTGGACGCCTGATAATGGGGCCTTGGAGTGACTCAATTGCTATGAAATTAGGAGAATACACTACTGGGAATAATTTAATACATATTCATGGACAAAAATAAATAAAAAGGTAAGTCGGAGAAGGGTATGCTGGCCCTGATGGCCTGCCACTGGTAAACAAGGAATTTTATGTAGCCTGACCTTCATGAATGTCAGAATACTGCTGGCCTGCTCTATATCATACTCATGGTCATTTAAACTGGTATTCTTATCAAGAACATGCTGGTCCATTTTAAGTACAGATTTATAGAAAATTCTTACATAGAGGAAAAACATGGCACTGCTTTATATCGTACTCTTGTGCAGATGGATGCTCTGGTTACTTGTTTCATTTAAAAAAGAAAATAATAAATTTTTAGTCAAATCTGAAACCTCGCTGGCCAATTACATTTCATCAAGGACCAAAGAAATGTCAAGGTGGACATTGGATTGACTATTTCCACATCAATCACGCTTTATCCTGAAGTTCACTTGACTTCATGACAAGCCTATGTAAACTGTACTTCCAAATAATATCTACTAACCCAAGGCCATTTTATTACAAGTGCAGAGTGACAAATCGTCTTCCAGCATAATTAAAATCTGTCAAGTCTGCTAAAACTGGGTCATGTCTGAGTCCGTGTCTAGGTCTTGGGCTAGCTGCATAGTAAAATGACTTTCAATGTTATACCACAGGTACTCAGTGATCCAAAGCAAATGGGTATTGCAGATGAATGTGTTGACATTTCCTGGTCGTATCTTAACATACAGGGACAGAGAGCTTATTGATGGCCTCAGACCGAACTGACTTTCCCCAATCTACACCAAAAATGAGCAGCCAGGATGGGGCAGCATATGACTGTTTGTGTTTATCGGATAACGCCTGGCCATTATGCCAAATGGTGTCATTTTATTTTATTCACTTCATTTGGGTTGAATTGGTCCACACCACTGCACAGATATCCTCAGGTTTGAAAAGAAAAAAAAAACTGAAAGAGAATACGGAGCACCTTCACTGCCAAGACTGAATTTGAAATGTTTAGAGTATCTGCAAGAATGAAAGGGAAAGTTTATAGGTCTGTGGTGAGACCTGCAATGTTGTATGGATTAGAGAGAGTGGCATTGAGTAGAAGACAGGAGGTGGAGCTGGAGGTAGCAGAGCTGAAGATGTTGAGGTTTTCGTTGGGAGTGACGACGATGGACAAGATTAGAAATAAGTTTATTAGAGGGACAGCGCATGTTGGACGTTTTGGTGACAAGGTGAGGGAGGCGAGATTGAGATGGTCTGGACATGTGCAGAGGAGGGACATGAATTATATTGGTAGAAGAATGCTGAGGATGGAGCCACCAGGAAGGAGGAAAAGAGGAAGACCAAGGAGGAGGTTCATGGATGTGGTGAGGGAAGACATGCAGGTAGTTGGTGTGAAAGAGGCAGATGTAGAGGACAGGGTGGTATGGAGACGGGTGATCCGCTGTGGCGACCCCTAATGGGAGCAGCCGAAAGAAGAAGAAGAAGAGGCAACATGTTGACACGATGTCAGTCACTCACCTTTGGATCAAGGATACTCAAGCTATCCATCCAAAATTTTCAGAAATGTTCATGAGTACAAAAGAACCAGAGAAGGCACCTGCAGCAAAATAAAACTGTTTTAATACTTTGACCTTAAGATAATCAAGCTGTATATAATCAGTATACACCATATGGAAAAACAATATTTGGACACCTGACTTTTTCAGCCTTATGTGGTTCTACACAATGTTGGAGGCACACATTTGTATAGGATATCTTTGGATGCTGTATATTTTCCTTGAACTAGAAGATCCAAACTTTTTCCAGCATGACAATGCCTCTGTGCACAAAGTAAGTTCATGATGTGGTTTACATAGGATGGAGTGTAAGATCTTGAATGGCCTGCTATAGAGGTCCGACCTCAATCCTATTACACATGCTGATGAATTGGAAAAAAGGCCACCCCAGGCCTGGGGCCACCCCAGGCCTCCTCACCTACCTGACTTTACTAACATCTTTACCTGACTTTACTAACAACCTGTGGCTGAATAAGCACAAATCCTCACAAGCACACTCCAAAATCTAGAAGAGCTATTATAACAGCAGATATGGACTCCATGTCAAATAGGATGGTCAAAACATTCATAAAAAAAACGACTGTCATGTGTTTACAAACTTTTGTCTAAATAATATTTAATAGCCGGCAAATACACTATCAGGACACAAGGAACTAAACATTGGAGGCACAAACAGGCAACAAATGCAAATTAAACTGAGTCTTTAGAGACACTGGATTTATACCTTTACATGCCCCCAATTTTTTCGTTAAAAAAATATGACAGTGAACCACAGTATCACAATTTTTAGCACACTCGTTATCGATTTAATAAGCAATTACTGTTTGTGTGCTTACTAAGATCTTCCTATGTAAATCTTCCTGTGAAGGTTGCTGAAGAACCTAAGAAAGGGTAATATATGATAAACAGTCATCAGTATGCATACATACTTATTCAAACCTCTCATCAGTGACATTCTATCTCTCTTTATGTCTTAGATGCACATATACATTTATATAAGAATGTCTCGTGACCTTGGAAAGTGCTACAGAACACACGCCTGGAATCTTCTTATCTCATTTCAGCTTTGTGCTATGAGTTTTATAGTTGGCGTAAGTGGTATTTTAGGTGTCACTGATAACCTTGTTCGTATTATAAACCACAGCTGCTGTTTTTTTTTTTTTTTTTTTTTTTTTTTTAAGAGAAGTGCTGACCATGAACAATGGAACCAAAAGTTCCCTACAAATCATTTGGATATAAAGTTCCTTAGTAGAAATGACATTGCTATAACTTGCTGGGAGAAATTAGATACAATTCTATTGGTTTTTGTTGTAAAGAAATGAAAGCTGAGGCCCAGTGGATGTAAGGGGATTGTAGATAATAATCCTATTTCATTAAAAATATGCAAATTTGACCTAAATGCACAATTCAATCACTCAATGGGGCTCAGTGGTAAGCTTTTCTGTAAAGGAGCACTGGTGGTTGATAAGAGTTCGTTGGAAATGCTTAATCAAGGTAAAGAAGTCAAGAAGCTTTTTCAACCATACATAGCTGATGCAGTACACAGTGTCTCATCAAACATTGATGGGGAAACATCTCAGCATACTAAATGTTTTAGTCTAAAAATGGGATAAGCGCTGAGCAAACTTTGCATTAAAAGATGCATCAAAAATGCTATACATGTTCCTCAACCCATTTTATTTTCTACCTGATTAAATACATTACAAATAAATGTTTTATTTGTTCAACCGTTCTCAAAGAAGTTTTACAGAATAAGTTACAATTGATTTACATTTACAATTGATTTACATTTACGCCATTTGGCAGATGCTTCCTATCTAGAGCAACTACTGTATCAAAAACTGCATTCTAACACGGGTTCATTAGACCACAGACTAGGAATAGTATCAGTCAAAAACTCCGTTGGTAGGGAATATAATTATAAAGTATTTTGCTGTTTATAGTGATAAAAAAAAAATTCTTTTTTTGTGGGACAAAGTGCTATTTTCAGTATTTCTGGAAGAGGTACAGTATGTCTTTGAGGTTCCCTGGTGGTCTAGTGGTTAGGATGCGGCGCTCTCACCGCTGCGGCCCGGGTTCGATCCCCGGTCAGGGAACCAACCCCAGCCACTTTCAGTGCCGGTCCCAAGCCCGGATAAATTGGGGAGGGTTGCGTTAGGAAGGGCATCCAGCGTAAAAATATGTGCCAAATCAAACATGCGGAGGATCCGCTGTGGCGACCCCTAATGGGAGAAGCCGAAAGAAAGTTTAGGTACAGTATGTCTTTGACATTGTTTAAAGATCGACAATGACTAAGCTGGCACCATTCCCTTACTCGTAAAACCCAACTTGAATACATGAAAAGACATTTCATGTGACGGAGTGTTTGTACAAAGCTTTAGAAAATTTCCAATAACATTGTCAAACTGCAATCCATAGCCCGATCCTACAGTGTCAGTCTAGCATAAAAAGCATACAACAGTCAGAACGGCTTCTCAGCGTGATCACACGTGCGCTAATCCGCCATGTCTGAGCCTGCATGATGCTAATCCACACTTTCTGGGAGTTTCTGTTTGACATGGCAGTTTTTAACGCTTTCATTTATTTGCAGTCATGGCACCAAATCCTTCCAAAATGTACAGCTTAATGAGAATCATGATGCCATCATTGTCATCATCTTCATGATTTAGAACGATGACTTTTAATCTGTAATGAATTTGCTCTGAGGCAGTAGAACAGTGCATTCTTTTCTAAACGTTTGCTTAAATGTGGCAGTGTGACAAGATTTCTGAGAGGAATTTTTGCAAAACAGAACTTTACAACAGGACCCTTACATAGCTACCCCGATCAGGCATAACATTATGACCACAGACAGATGGAGTGAATAACACTGATTATCTCCTCATCATGGCACCTGTAAGTGGGTGGGATTTATTTATTAGGCAGCAAGTGAGCATTTTGTCCTCGAAGTTGATGTGTTCGAAGCAGGAAAAATGGGCAAGTGTAAGGATTTAAACGAGTTTGACAAGGGCTGATTTGTGATGTCTAGACGACTGGGTCAGATCATCTCTTGTCTGCAGCCATTGTGGGATGTTCCCAGTCTGCAGTTGTCAGCATCCATCAAAAGATGTCCAATTAAGGAACAGTGGTGAATCGGCGACAGGGTTGGGTGTGTGGTCAAGGCTAAATGATGCATGTGGGGAGCACTGGCTGGCCCGTTTGGTCCATTTCAAAAGATGAGCTTCTGCAGCTCAGTTTGCTAAAAAAGTTAATGCTGTTAATGGTCAATGGGTCAGGACTGTTTTGGCAGCAAAAGGGGTACCAACACAATATTAGACAGTGGTCATAATATTAGGCTTCATCGGTGGTCATAAAGTTGTGCCTGGTCGGTGTATGTGGCTAAAATATTTACACATGGTGTTATACAGAGTGACATACAGTGATCTAAACAGTTGAGGGTGAAAGGCCCAGCAGTGGTCTCTTGGCAGTGCTTTGATTTAAACCCCAGACATTTATGATACAAAATCCAGCACCTCAAACACTGAGATGCCACTTCCAAATTATTAGCTAACTTGATAGGAGAATTCGACTAGCAGATGCTAGAAGGACAAGATTTCAGAGTCTGAGAGCGTTCTGACGTTTGACCTTTATGGCTAAAGTGAGTTATTTGGCTAAAATATTCTATTGTGACAGGATTTCTGAAAGGAAATTAGAAATATCATGTTCATTTTTATCGTTTATTCTATGATTGTCTGACCAGATATCTGAGAAAACCCGTTTTTAATCACAAATTTGAGCTCTAACAGTTTGAGGAAATCATGGTGTAATTTTGCTTTGGAATGGAGGATGTATGTATCCTGCAGAAATGTGAAACTCACTGTAAACATAGCTACAGGAATCCCCAGAGATCAAAATATCTAAAAGTGACGTTTTGTTCATCAGATATGCAGTACAGTCCTTTTAAGTTGGACAACATTTCTGGATACACTGCAGATTTATGAGTTTTGCATATCAGAATCAAGAAATCAATGCAGTTATTTACCAAACCCCTAGTAGTGAGAAAAATCTTGGTAATAGCATGTATGCCCATTATTCTCTCATACAGACAAAACTGTTGAAAGCTTGGGTTAGAAAGAAGCTAAATATAATATGCACATTGTTTATGGAATAAAAAATAGAACTGCATTGCTATAAAAACCTGAATTAATAGAGTATCTGTTAAAAGTTAGGGAAAGAATGTGAAGGTCAAAATAAATGACATTTTAAGTTCTACACCTTTTATGTTGCTGATCTGATATATATATATATAAAATTATGTCTTAAAAGGTATCCTCAGAGCTATTTTTCACGTTTTGCAAGTATCTTGCAATTGTAAAATGTGCACACTGTATCTCAACCAGGCTCCTTTTCAGAGGTTAATGAGGCAATTAAGTGACTGTTACGTTCAGCCAATTATTTCTCATAATCTTGCAGATTATCCTAAAAATTACATGGGATAATTGAGCCGATTCATAATACGCTGACAAAGGAGGCCTGTTATCCCTCTCTTTTTCTTGCTGACCTGCCGACACGCGCTCGTTCTCCCTGCGGTCTGACCTGTTAGCGTCCTCATATCTCATTCAGTGGGCCTCACCGACAAATCAAGGAAGGCCATTAATTATGGTTTTGTATTCAGGGACTAACCACATCTGAAAAAGGGATTACCATGGGAGAGCAGTCAATCTCCAAGCATGCTTTTGTGTGAGGAAAGGAGACGGATGCTAAGCTTGCTGGCCCTTCATTCTGTGTGGCATTATGAATGGGTGTGGTTATGGTAAGATTAATACCAAGGCATAGTCAAGGATATGAATTATTACTGATATACAGAATTTCTTCCCAATGAAGTCAATCAGTAAAATATATTAATATTGTTCTTAGCTGACAGGATTGAGGCTGATATGATCTTTTGCTGGCGTAGCCCATCAGCTTCAAGGTTTTGGGTATCGTGTGATGCTTTTTTGTTCACTATGTTTGCAAAGAGTGATTATCCACATTACTGTTTCCCTTCTTTCATCAGCATGCCATGTTCTATATTCATATAATTATTTTCTGTATTGTGTATAAAAAATACAGAAGATACAACACTCAATTCAGCTTATCTTGGACCATGAACCATGCCACAGTAAAACATCACAGTACATCCCAAATCTATATAGCAATAATATCCTTTACAATGCAAAGCGATAAAAATATATGTTGAATCTGTGTTTGATTCCTAATTGTAATTGACTGTAATTGAAGTTCTTTCAAGTATATAATAACTTTTTAATGTGTTTTGCATTTTTAGAGCTGGAAAAAATTAACCTTAATATAGGCACTAAATGTGTTGGCTGTAAGGTACCACAGTGTCCTGGTTTTATTGTTATTATCTATTATATTATGCCTCTGTAGTTCGAGTTATCTGATCAGGTTTACTTCAGTGGTTCTTATTTCGTTGTCTGACCGCGATCCTCTGAACAATACACAATTGAATTGGAAATTGGACTCGATTCTAAATTGCCAACTCTTCCTCTTTTGCCTCTGGATTCACTTTCAATCGTAGTACAGCAGCTTCTGTTTTTGTTTTTCTCAGGGGATCTTCACTCAGGTGTTCCAGACTGCGCAGAAGACCCTTTGGCTGTGTTTCTTCACTCAGGTGTTCCAGACTGCGCAGAAGACCCTTTGGCTGTTTTTTCCATACACAATGTTGTGCTTCTTCTATATCCAATAAGGGGGTCTGGGTATTGCAAGGCTGCCACACTTGGGGTCCTTGAGCAAGGCCCTTAAGCCTAAGTGCTCCAAGGGTGTTGTATCACGGCTGACCCTATGCTCTGACCCCAGCTTCCTAACATTGCTGAGATAAAAAATAGTTTCACCGTGCTTTAAAGTACATGCGACAAATTTAAAGCTATTGTCTTGTCTTTTTTTTTTGTTGTTGTTATAATGCATATGCCAGGATGTCTAAAGATTTCGCAGTAAGTTTCTTTACACCCAACAATGGCTTGCATGTTAATATTGGTGGATTGAAACCATGATTTTTTTACACCAGGTAATCGTACCTTTAGAAAGTGGAGAAAGTGGAATATGATGTACGTTTCAAGGCATTCCATACTTCTGCCTTTCAATCGAATCATCCAGAAATATTTGTTGAATTGAACGGAAGATTGAGCAAGAAGAAAGGCACATACGTGACATAAGCATCCTAAAAGGCCATTTCCACTAATGGCCATCCTAAGCGGCATTATATATCTGCCGGGTCTGCAGAGCTTTAAAATGTCACCGTCTATTTGCATAGAAATGACACGCGGCGCTGACGCTGACATTTCATTATTTATTCGCTCGTTCAGTTCATTTCAGTCAGTCAGGATCAACTCCTCTGGCTGATGTTGAACAATGGGCCGTGGCATTACTGCACTCTTTTCTGCTCTTGCTCCCCCTCTCTTTCTCTTTCTCCCAAGTACGCACGGAGACGGCGCGAATGAAAACGGTACATCCTTCCCCGATTCTCTCATTGCTTATTGCGCACGAATAATTGAGAATCGAGAACTGTTTTTTTCCTCTTCGTTCCTCTTTCGGAGAGCGACTGCACTGACGCTGCCAAGGGAGGCTGCATCATTTAGAGTTGCTATGGTGACGCCGTACCGGGGTTCCTGCATCCATTCCTTAGTAGTTTGGGTTTTGCGACAGGACCAAACGGCACCGACTGTCAGTTTGCGCTTTCATGTCTTCGAAATTAATACACGTTTGAGCCTCTGATGATGGAGATAAAAGGCGCTGGGGTTTGCACAGATGCATGTTTGTGATCGGGTTTTTCTTTCGCTTTTTTTCTTTTTTTTTTTTTAATCTCGGGATGTTTTTCAGGGGGATATTTCAGACTTTGAAAAAGTCTAAATATCCTCACACTGCAGAGAGCGCTTGCCTTGTGCTTTTATTCGTGGAGGTACAAACCTACAGCGATAAATCTATAAAATTCTCACACAAAAACACAAACCATCATCGCATGCATAATGCATTCCAATGAAATGATATTAGACACATAAACTAGCTTTAAACTTGTTTACTTTTTTTTTTTTTTTTTTTTAAACAGCATCCTGAAACACATGAAATATGTTTACACGGATGTGCTCAGCGGTTCTGCTGCTTTTCATTAATCCTCTTAGAGGTTGTGTGCCATTCTGACAACACCGGCGGGATATTTATAGCATGGGTTCAATAGAGGGGGAAAAAAAAATGTAGCAATCTCAAGCATAAGTAATGAGGTTTGGCGATTAGCTCCTATATACAAAAGAGACAGAGCTTCGTTTCTCACTCATCTACTGTACTGTAGTGTCCAACATGACACTAATGAGAAATCTAGTCTGGAAGCAGTGGGGACTTTGGTGCAAATCTTGGAGTCAAAGTACCAGGATGTAATACAGCTGTATGACAGAGTTGCACTGAGTTACAGCACAGCTTCTAGATGGTGATCTGCAAGATGATGAGAGTATGGTATTAGCCTGAGAGATTTGAAAGCTAAAAATGTTGAGCTGAGAGCTGGGCAGACAAATAAACCGAGCCTGTGCTGCATCAGTCCTTTTAGGTAGGTTCGTTCGTGTGAAGTCGCAAATTTGATCTGTTATAGAAGAAGCAGGTTGGTAATAATACTGTATATGTATATACACAACAAAATTATAATAACCAATTATAGAGTAACACTTCTTAAAATAAAGTGAAAGTGCTTATTTATTACCTATTGATGCAATGTGTATTCAACGTCACATTCTGATATGCTGCACTCTGAATTTTCGAAGTAGGAATTCCTAGGCAACTCTTGAGTTCGGAAATTACGAGTTTACAGGCCTTAGTTTGAATGCACCGTAAATCCCACTAGTGCTGCTTCGTGAAAGCATGTTGATGAAACGACAAAAACCTGATCCATAGCGCAGAACGTTAACCACAACCCACAGCAAAATGATAATCTGATATTTTAAAACAATGGAGTGAGAAAAGGAACTATCACCATGCTTATTTTGGACAGAATACACAACCAAAGACAATGACTTAAGTATTATTTAGGTAATAGTAACTAGGAGGATTTATTCAGTATTGGTATCAAAGTCAAACATTTTGTCCTGGAAAATACGTAGTAAATGAGAGAGCATGTTCACCTGATGATCTGCTGCCATCTAGTGGTGAACAAAGGTATCATGATTGGGTGATATTCTGCAGTTTTTAAAGGAACGAACCTAAAGATAAGATGATATTTGTGCACACTAGAGTGTATACCCAGTCATTTATGAATGAAAGCAAAATTATGAAGGTTTTGACCTTTTTCTTGTGAATATATTGGTTCCAAGGTGTGTAAAGTGCAACGCGACGTTTGGTCCTAAAAAATAATTGTAAATTGGGTCAAAATCAGCATGCATTTGGTGCAAGCAGCGCGCGCGCTTCTCGGTTCTGCATGCGCGTTTCTGTTTCCGAGGAACAGCAAGTTAGAACACCCCCCTCTCTCTCTCTCTCTCTCTCTCTCTCTCTCTCTCTCTCTCTCTCTCT
>JAAIIK010000044.1:2046277-2069197 GCA_014706435.1 Silurus glanis | reverse complement strand
TCTCTCTCTCTCTCTCTCTCTCTCTCTCTCTCTCTCTCTCTCTCTCTCTCTCTTAATCTCAGGCTCGAAATGGTACTTTCCAAGTTTCAAGTTTGCAAAATCTCATTCCTTTTCTTTAGTTATTACTTAATAGTCGCCAAAATCAGAAGATGTTTCTCTTCCTTAATTTTGTGATTTCGTGAAAACTACCAGGCATTGCACAATGCCTGGTAGAAGTTTGTGGACATAAGTTCAGTATGTGCTTTGCACAGGGAAGATGTTCCACTAGATTTTTGAGTTGTCTCTGTGGAGATTTTTATCTTCATTCAGCCACAAGGGCGTTGGTAAATACAGGTACTGATGTAAGGTGTGGAGGACTGGCGTTCTGATTCTTCCCGAACGTGTTCAATAGGGTTGAGTGTCAGAGCTCCGTAACAGGCCATTGAAGATCTTCTACTCCAAACCATAAACCAGGGGTGCTCACAAATGCCCAAGTCAATTTGCGATCGAGGTATTTCCCCTGATGTAAACCATATGTTTATGTCTTATGTTCTGAGAGATTACATCATTCATATATTTGTTCATATTCAGTAATTGTTTTAATCTGGTCAGAGTCATACTGCATCCGGAATCTATCTAGTGAACACACAATTCCAGATATACAGGACACCCCATGGACACACACACACACACACACACACATTCAAACACTCATTCACAAGTGGCAGTTCATTATAGGCAGTTCTGTTATGAAGAAATCATGAAGACTTCACATAATTATAGTGAATATAATATATTCTAGTTCTATTTGTATATATAAATGCAAATATATACATATGCAATGTCTGAATGACAATCAACCTTTAGCATAAGTGTCTATGTGTGTGTTTGTGAGACTCAGTCAGTGGTGTAGGAGGTATTCATATTATATGATGTTATATTTTCTAAAGCACTTACACAAGGATAGAGCCATTATCTGAGTTTTGTTAATAGATTCCTTTTCCTGGAGCGAAATCTTTTTAAATTCTGATCTTTTTTCATACTGCAATTCTTCTGAGACCATAAAAAAAATGGCAAACCACATTATTTAAACACAATGTCTCATTTTCTTTGCTGCATCCTTTGTATTTTGTTTCAGACCCAGAATGGGGATCATGCTCTTTGGGAGTGTTTATTTGCCTCATTTGTTCTGGAATCCACCGGAACCTTCCTGACATTGGAAAGGTCAAATCTGTCCTACTGTCCAACTGGGAGGACTTAGAGGTTCAGGTAAGTGAAAAAGACTTTAACACTTTATCTTATCTTACTGCATATCGTAGTGATGTTGAATTCTGAAATCTGTTTGGACAAAAGGTGTTGATTAACTTTCCATACCAGCAGTTTTAACAAATTCCAGGTTGGAAAATCACAGGTTAATATTAAACGTGTTATTGTTTCTGTAGTAACAGGTTACAGACTGACTGATACGGCAGATGTGCCACATAACCAAAATCTGATTATTATGGTTTTTTTTGCCACAGGAAAGTCTATATATAACATGTATGGCTATGTATAACAATTCATCCATGGTGTAAAACCAGTGTAAAACCAATGGACAAAAATACTAAAACCATGTACTTTAGTTAAAGTAAAGACTCTAATGTTACTCTTAACACACATCTGTTGATAGAGTGATATTAATTAGTTAAACACTGATTGATAGCTATTAAAATTATCATGAGCCCAAAACCGTATTTTCAACTACTTAAAAAAAAAATTCACACATATACGGCAAATTAGCGTCAGGATTATCTTCTTTCATTTATTGCTTTTAGAATGGTTAGCTTGCTGTTGAACTGACGTTGAACTGTATATTCGTGCTAAGTAGATACCACGAAGCGCCAGTCAAAACAAGCTCAAAACAATCTTTACCGCAATTGGTGGTTTTTTTGACCAGTTAAGTTTTTATTCACTCATAAATAAGTCAAGTCAAGTCAAGTTTATTTCTATAGCGCTTTTCACAACAGACATTGTCTCAAGGCAGCTTTACAGAAATCAACAGTCAAGGTGAATGGTGTGCATTTATCCCTGATGAGCAAGCCATGGCGACTGTGGCAAGGAAAAACTCCCTTAGATGTTATGAGGAAGAAACCTTGAGAGGAACCAGACTCAAAAGCGGAACCCATCCTCATTTGGGTGACATCAAGAGTTTGATCATGAATCTTTCAACAATACAGAACACTGGAGAGTGAGAACTAACATGAGTACTGGAGTATAAGATTATAAGTAAATGTTCTTTCTACAGTCTTTGGTATAAAAGTAGGAGCTACTGAGCTCAACATTTGTGATCATCACAGATCCAGCAACAGCTTCTCCATGCCAGAGCCTTTAAACACTCCAGGAGGTCCAATGTCAAAACTCCACACATGTAGTGGGATCCAATTGGCACTGGTACGTCTCTAGATGGTTCAGGATGTTTTCGAGTTCGGCATCTACTTCTTTAAAGTCCATAATCTTCACGAGGTGGGACGTGACTGGAGCTGGCCAAACCTCAAGAAGCCTCGGGATGGGGAGAGAAAGAGAAGCAGTGGAGAGCAATTAGCGTAGCTGCTGTTCATGATATTAACAGCACAAGTTGATAATGTGCATGTGATCAGATGTTCTGGAGCACAAGGTTATGATGTGAGTTATGTGTGTTATGTGTAGGCTTTGCTAAAAAGATATGTTTTTAATCTGCACTTAAACTGGGAGAGTGTGTCTGAACCCCGAACACTGTCAGGAAGACTATTCCACATAGAAATGTAGTTGTAAAAAGACTTTAAAAAGACTTTGAAAGAAAGTGAAGTCAAAGCAAAAATCTCCTGAAATGGAAATACTTCAGTAAAGTACAGATATGTAAAAAAGCTATTTAAGTACAGTAATGATTTACATTTACTTTGTTACTGTCCACCACTGTGTATAACATTATATTGAATATTTGGAATATCATATAATATCATATTTGGAATATATAATAGAATATAATAATATTGGAATATCATATTTTATAAGAATTTAAAACTGATTTATTTATTTAAAATAAATAGTAGTTGTATTATTTTAATTAGAAACTGTAGTTAGAGCTCCAAAGTCGGCTAAAATGACGTTTATACCAAACGCGTAACAACTAACTAGAAGTGGAAAAAAGGAAGACATTATTAATCTTAATCATAACTTTTGTCAAATTGCTGTGGTATAAGAGTAATAAAACATGTCATGATTGGTTCCTAATGTTTAACTTGTGGGTGTACACAAGTTTATAGACTAAAGCATTGTGTTTTAGTTGTCATCTAGCGTCAGTTGAATTTTTTTATCTGAAGTTTTCTCTTTTTTTTATGAAGATAGGACGTTGCTGCATGGATATTTTTAGATGTTGGAATTTTTCCTCAATCCAGCAATGACACTTTAGTGTTTAATCACTTTCTGCACCAACTCAATGAAGCGGTTTATTCTTTTGCATACCTGCATATCCACAAATGTCATGTGTTGATTATGTACAAACCTGTCTTTTGAGTGTTATCTTTTTTGTTTGTGTTTCAGTTCATAGCCGAGAATGGAAATCAGGCATCCAAAATTAAATTTGAAGCTTTTGTGCCAGTGTACTACTATAAACCCACACACAAAGACTGCCAGTAAGTCCGCCAGTGAGACCAGATGGACATTTTTTGCTTTGCCAGAAGTGTTGATATGTACTTTGAGTGCTGATTGTAGGTTTGATTGGGCTTAAGGTGGCCATGTGGTGTTTAACTAAGATACGGTTAACATAGTCTAGCCTGCACCACTGAAACAGACCAGTATGTATTTATTAGAAGTAAATTCATGCTCAAGTGTGGATGTGTATGTTGGTTACTGCTATAAATAATACACAGCTATGTGAACGTAATAGAGAAGTTCTGTAGTTTTGTGTATCTAATAGCTTTGTTGTATCATGGCCTGTTGGGTGAGGGTTGAGCGACGAAGTCAAATAAAGATATATATATATATATATATATATATATATATTAAGATACGTACCGATAACTTTATAATGCATTATGTAACCCCATAAAAAAAAAAAAATCTGCCTGAGGTCTGCTTACACACGAGGGCAGCCTGGAGTGTGTGCATGATGCCTCGATAAAACAAGAGGAAAAAATGTATTTAATAATAAATAATACCAAATCAACTGTGACCTTACAATCAGTAACCCAGAGCCTTCAGGAACCACTGAGCTACCATGCTGTCATGGTTTGCTGGGTCCTTAATTCACTCAGGATAAAGACGTCTGCCCAAATGCCCTAAATGTGAATAATAATAATAATCATCATCATAATTCAATATGGTACTTGTAATCTTTTGGTGCTTGGGCCCCTAAATAATATAGCCAATCTACCCAATCCTATTTCTATGAAGGGCCATGGGGGAGAAAAAAATTTAATAAAATAATAATAATAATTAAATTAATCATTAGAAAACATTAAACTGTAACCTGAATAACTAATGCAGTTTTATTTTCAATGTTGTAGATCTATAATATGAGAAATAATCCAATTTATAGGGTTCAATGTATAATACAGATATTCCGCGACCTCTCATAAGAGACATGAAGCTGGTCTATTTTAATTTTTTTCCCAAACGTCTTCCAAATGGCATTTTTTTCTCCTTTTTTTTTTTCTTCATCATATTGTATACGACATGGCGGGTCAAATCAAAAGTCAGTTTGGGCATCTATGCTATACAGTAGAAGCAACAAAATGATCTGCTTTAGGCTTAAAAAAATCCAATGTATCAATCTCTTTACTCATAACTATATAAATATGTACTATATCGTGTGTATTAATTAGAGTTTGTGTTTTAACTATGTGTGTATGTGTGCGTTCAGAGTCCTGAAAGAGCAGTGGATCAGAGCTAAATATGAGCGTCAGGAATTTACCCAAGACGGTAAGCCGCTGGTGTATGAAGAAGGTAAGTGCTAACCAGTATTAGGAGACATCAACATCCACACTTTGATTTAGGAACCGATTTACAATCAGAAACCTCAAGCATTGAGTCATGTTTTTCCTGTTCACAGGGATGAGAGACGGAATGCTAATGAAGCGGGGACGAGACAACGGGCAGTTCCTCAGCAGGAGATTCGTTCTGTCCGAAAGAGAAGGGACGCTTAAGTATTACACAAAGTTCGATGTAAGTTAGACACAAAGTTAATAACAAACTCCATAGCATGGCTTCACAATTTGCTACGTTCCAACCATAGGCGCATTTGTGGCTTCCTTAAAAAGATAAGCATTAGGTTTTGATATTGGAAGTGAATGAGTTTAAGAGCAGGGTAATGTGCAAATGATAGCACATTCGTATTTAATGGGAATCATATACTTTTTATCTGTTAAGAGTTCCATCTAATGCAGTGAAGCCCATTAAACAAGTTAGTCTCTATTAGGGATGGTAAGATTCACAGATTTAAATCGGCGCATCAGCATAAAAGTTAATGATATGATGCATCGATTTGAAAAAGTGTGTATCGGATACAAGTTACAACTTTTTTTAACATATTTGTCTCGGTAAAATGTAATTGATTTATATATAATTATTAGTAGATGTGCTATACTTTTATTATTTAGAAAGTGACCAATAACTTTTGACCAACATTTTATATTTCGATTGATTTCTCCTCGGTTTCTCAAGCATGTTCATTCAGCACCAGTTACTACGGGGACCGAGGCGTGTCCTGAGAGTGACATAGAATACAGATTAACATGGCAGAGGTAGAGCTGCATCTTCCTGGAGACAGAACAGGAAAACGAACATCTGGTTTTATTGAATAATCTTTTTTTTTTTTTTGCACTACAAAGTCGTGTTTGTTAAAGGGCCATGCGTTAGAAGTCAGAAAGCACTTAAGTAAATATATGATTTGCAGTCTTGTGTAAACCCAAGAAATAAAAGCGAAATATATGTACCATATTGAATTGCATAGCATCGTACAGTGAATCGAATCAAAATCAGATCGCACTGCATTGTAACAGGGGTGACAAGATTTCTGTACGCTGATTATTATCTTTTTTTTTAATGTCAGTTAGGTTCGTGTTTATGAAATAATACGAAAAACTATTGTTTTAGCAGAACTATATATTTTTTCTTTTTGTGAAAATATTAAATGTGTTTGAATGCTACTCCACATTTTTGTCACAAAACATAATTAAGGATAAATGGCTGTAATATGTTTTTTTTAACTAGACATTAAAAATAGGGTCATGGATTTGGCCATGAATACCACTGTATTCTGTGATGCAATGCTGCAATGATGCATATGCTGGCAGAAAGGCTGCAAAGCAGGTTGCCTTGTAATTGTACACATTTTCCTCGACATGCAGCTGTGAAAATATAGATGGGGTGAAGCGGCCTCAGCACTCTGTTGTAATAGCGTTTTAAAATATTCATGCGTGCCGAAGATGAAGGGTGCGTGTCGGCGAGGTTAAGCACAGTTTTTTCTCTTCAGACCACTGCTTGTACAACCTCTCCTGGGTTATTTGTGCTAGTAGGTCAACATAAAACTGTTCGATGACGAGGTTGCGGCACGGCAATTTAACATTTCCGTTTAACGCTCAACAATAGAAATTCGATTCGAAGCCTTATGTCATTGTGTATACCACTTTTGTGAAAGAATCAAGGAATACAACAGAATGTCATTCCTTAGAAGGTGTTGTATGAAATCAGCATTTTGCATCAAATTGATGTAAAAAAGATGTATATGAAACACATGAAAAATTTATAATAATCAAGATTGTGGTTATGTATACTATTTAAGGTACTGTGTAAACAGCACATCCTGAAAGGTTTTATACCACAGCAAGGTTATTTTTTCAATAAGTACCATCACACATTTTATCCATTTATAGTTACATTCAATGCTACCTCATGAAAACATCATGTTCCTGTTATCTCTTACAGTGTGGTAGATATAAACAGTAGTTCCCTCATCACCTCTATTTTTTTCTGTGTTACTTAAAGATAACATTTTAAAAATCTTTGCCGCTTGTCGAACCACTGGTAAACCTCATAGCACAGTATACAGCTTATAATAACTCTCTGTACAAAGAACTGAAGCGATAGAGACTCGATCCATGAATGTGAAACAAACAAGTTCATTTAATTTCTTTCTTTAAGTCAATGTGTAATTTGTTAGTGTAGAATCAATACAACATTCGAGCAGCCACATCAGTATAAATCAGTCCCGCCAGAGCTAATGTTGTAGAAAATTAGTACAAAAATGAACGCATTCAGAACAAAGAATTCAGCCGCACTATTGAATGAAAAACACGACACCCTGGAGTATTTTTAGAACGGATTTTCTGTGCATCGGGGTAAGAAAGTGAGATAGAACAAACGATTGAAGGAGCTTGAAGGTTGAATAAACCCTAAAAGCAAATAAGTGTTTCAAATATAAAATATGATTTTGTCATTTCTATTTGATACGGTTTATAAAAATCACTTTATATTTTGTATCAAAATACATTTGCTTTGTAATTTTCGTAGTTTCAAAATACTGTAAAATACTTTGTAAGAAGTCTACATGATGACATCATAAAAATGCGGCCTCTGATTGGTGCCTACTCAGTAATTTGTCCAGACTTGTTGAGATCAAAACAGAAAATTGATCCACATGGCAGAAGGTGGTGAAGATAAGAAACGTTCAGGCTGTCGGCTTTTGAATAGGTGTTCAATAATCGATAAATAAATATTTGATTGCCAAATACTGTACACTAATTGAAGTAGCTGTTTAGTAGGATCATGATTTTGCATACCAGTGCATGAAAGACTGTCTGACACATAATATATTATTGTATTTATTATTAACAATCAAATGATTCATTGGTTAGAAACTAGTTGCTATGAATGCAGGTGCCATTAATCGTCTCTTTTGAATGACTTGTTTCAGTTTGAGTCGGTGTTGCTGATGTAAAGTGTCCCTTCATTACTAAACACCAAGCAACCAAATTAGGATACAATTATGATTCATTCGCAAACTGTTAAACTGTTGGTTACTTTAAATCTAACCTTCATCTGGAAGATCACAGGGATTGTGTGTGTAAATATTTGATCTGTTAACTGGTTGAATATGTCAGATTTATTGTATTGCTCGGCCAGAGAAAAAGCTGCTGCTATCAAACATTGTTTACTTACAGTCAGTGTACTGGTGAAGGAACAGATCAATTAGACCAGTTGATGGAAGGTTTTGAAGAAATATCATGCACCCTTGTAAAAGTATTTTTAGTATCTTTTTAAATACAAAAATACAGTAGTTTATTTCGAATACACTTAAAGTTGAGGTATTTTCTTTTTAAATACATGTTGATGTATCTTCTTCCTAACCCTGCCTAAAAGTTGCTATAAACACCATTTCTTTGTGTTCTTTGATCATGTTTGTGAGAAACGTTGTACTCGTAATTTGCATTCCTGCAGGCTAAAGAACCTAAAGCTGTAATAAAGGTGGACACCATTAATGCGTCGTTCCAGCCGGAGAAGATCGGCAACCCTAACGGTCTCCAGATCACCTATCTGAAAGACTACAACACTCGCAACATCTTCCTCTATCACGAAAACAGCAAGGTCAGGATTTGAATACATTTTAATATTACTGAGGCTATAAATGTATGGGAACTATGATAATCATGATGTGGGCAGCATCCAAATAATATCTGCTTTATACTGTTTATCCCTTGATAGTTATATATAATGTTAGTTACTTATCACTTATGTTAGAGTAGCTTCATGTAAGTCAGGTCCTAATTAGAGATTTCTCTTAATGTATATGGCATAAAAAGCCACTTATCTCACACAATACTGACAAACTGCAAAGCATTAACTTTACTCTAAAAACTTTCATCTGTCAGAAATCCCAATCCGTTAAATTTCAATGGTAGGGATTAAATACATGTAGAATTGTTGAAAGGGTTTTGTAACACAGAAAAGTTTGGAGTACAATGAATAGTTTGGTTTATTGTTAAACTAGCAAGCTGCATTTGATTTGTCTTATTCGTTTCACTAACAAAAGAAAACAAGGGAACAAAATTGTATAGCCGCTATCATTAAGTATTAATAGGAACTAGCGTGTTTTCGGGACATTCCTCATTTAATTTAAATAGAAAAGCAATCCTCAGGCCTCATCACACGACGTCCTGTAAATGGTTCTTTATGCCGATTTACCAAGATAAACTGTTCTTTTCAATGTATTCAGTCCAGTCTTGATGTATGTGTCTGTCTGTCTGTCTGCCTCTCTGGATCAGGAAATAGTGGACTGGTTTAACTCGATTCGAGCCATTCAGCTACACTACCTTAAAGTAGCTTTTCCTGGCGCTTCGGACCTGGAAGTGAGTAAATACAAGATAGTAACACCATCTGCTTATTATTCAGTTATTTACCCTGAATCAAGCTGTTGAATGAGTTTTATAAATGTTTTAGTAGAACCAATAGGGAAATGTGTAAGTGAGAGAGAGGAATGTAAGTGTGGAAAGCCTAGAGTTTCTTTCAAACACACACGCACACACACACACACAGACACACGCACACACACACACGCGCGCGCACATTCCTCTTCTCCTTTTCAGTTCCTGTTAATTTGTCCGACTCATTTCTCTGCTATTGTGTTGCTCAAAAAATGGCACAGATACATTTCAAATTGTTGTGTGTGAAAATCTATTGACATGAAAACACGTCTGTGACGTCTATTTAGTCAAATATACTGAAATATATGATGTTTTATTGATGTATGATCACCTGATAAGAATGCTATAGCAGCAAAAATATTTAATCTAAGATCTAACCACTACTAGGCAGCGTGCCAGTAAACGTCCAACACATTTATGGAAAGCTGCTTTACTTAAAAAAAGTTCAAAATAAGTCTTCGATATGAATAATAAAAGCATCGGCTGTGTATTTGTTTGCCAGAAAGCTGCCAACACTCTGCCACGTAGTTTGTAGTAGAAACATATTGCACTTCATTACAGCAAAAATAAATCTATGTATTTAATTGAATCCATTTATTTCTGTTCTATAATTATTTTTTTATTATTCAATGCCAGCCACATTTTGCACTTGAACTCGACTCCCTTCTAAAAGCCTTGTTTGCTCTTTTTTTCAGTTGAAACCGAAGCTAACGCGGAATTTCTTGAAAGAGGGCTACATGGAAAAGACGGGACCAAGGGTAAGATCACATTATTAGTTTCTCATGCTAATTTTCAGGTACTCCAATTATTATTATTATTTTTAAATAACTGCTGTATGCAAGCCCTAATATGCAACAGGCAACAATTTCTTCAACATACACTGTGGAATTGACTTAAAAAAATCTGACCTGTATGTACAGTATAATACTATTAATTAGGAGTAATAATAATTTAAGCCTAAACTTTTTCAAAACTCGGTATCATACTTGCAGGAAAGGCTCTGTCTTGTGGCTTGTGGCATATTGGTCCCACAGACTAACCGAACAGCATTTAACCTCAGAACAAACTGGTGCAGCCAGATTCTAAAGCAGTTAAGAGTTCACACGATCAGATTAAGAATCAATCTGGTGGGAATTTGGTACATTTTAGTGGGTGTGGTGCTATTACTACTACTACTAGTGCTTAGTACTACTACTTCTACTACAATTACTATCAGTACTACTACTTCTACTACTCTTACTATTAGTACTAATACTACTATTAGTACTCCTACTGCTACTATTAATTGTACTACTATTTGTATTTCTACTACCAATACTACTGCTACTATTTGTACTACTTTTACGTTTACCATTTTTACTACTACTACGACTATTTGTAATATTACTATTACTATTTGTATTACTACTAAGTAACTACTATTAGTGCTACTACATTTATTATTAATACTATTACCACTACTACTATTAGTACTACTACTACTACAAAAATACCACTACTACTGATACTATTTGTACTACTGTTACTATTACTAATACTACTACTATGACTATTTGTACTGTTACTATTTGTAACACTACTACTCAACTACTAATAGTGCTACTCCCACCACTACTACTACTTCCACCAGTATTACTACTATGTGTACTATTACCACTACTACTAAGTCTACTACTATAATTTGTACTACTTATACTATTACCACTACTACTACTTGTACTACTTATACTATTAGTACTGCTACTATTTGTACTACTATTACTACTACTAATAATAATATATTAATAGTGTCATTGCTGTTATTTTCATGCTTTTAAAATCCAGTTCTCTGTGCTTTACAATGTAAAGTTCCCAACATTTAGAAATTTCTAAAAATTATTTCTTAATTATTTTTTATTATTCTATTAGTCAAAGTAACACATAATAGGAGAACACAGACAGGCAACAAAGTATAGACATAATGAATAAGGGGGTGAGATGGGGAAATCTGTGACAGGTTTCTGTATTTGTTTGACATTTAGTTTATTCAAAAGTAAGCCACAAAAGCTCAAAAGTCAAGTTTCTTCACACAGTCTTGACTAAACTAATGATTTTGTTGATTATGTGTCCAAATACACTTACTGTCTTACTGTTGTTGTATAGATCAAGGACAAGAAGTGTTCGGTAAATCAATTGAATAATACGTGTTATCTTGTATTCATTTTTCTCTCGATCTGTTTTTATGTTTATTTTTAATTTTATCACTTACTTTGCAGCAAACAGAGGGTTTTAAGAAGCGCTGGTTTACCCTGGATCACAGGAGATTAATGTACTTCAAGGATCCTTTGGTAGGACAGGTTTTTTTAATTGCTACCTCGATGCTTCCTTTCGTGCAAAGGCTTCTTTCTGAGAAGTGTCTGGTGGAATGTGGTTTTATAAACTGAACTGATGAAACTGACATTCATTCACACAGACTTATCTTCAACTATACAGATTTCTCACCTTCACAGTCTTTTCGCATGTATACATTGTAAACTATGCTATCGTATTTAGCAAATGTATTGTTATCAGCTCTAAGTCATTGCAACGTCCATTGCACAATGCCGTCCAGAAATCAAGGCTTAGGCATACTTCAACCAGTGACTCACTCGCTGTTAAACATCATGTAGTCTTAACATGAGCAGGTTTCATAATACCTCAGGATATAAAGCTCTTGTGCGCATTTGTGTTTGAAAGGATGCATTTGCTAAAGGCGAGGTGTTCCTGGGTCATCGAGATCTGGGTTACAGCGTCAGTCCCGGCTTACCACCCAACACCCAAAGAAACGGCGCCTGGCAACATGGCATCACCATAGTGACACCTGTACGCAGTTTTCTGTTCACCTGTGAGACCGAGGCAGAGCAGCAGGATTGGCTGAAGCACTTTAATCATGTCATCAGCCTGCAGATGTCGCCGCAGGAATACAGCGGTGAGTGAGACACACATGGTGTATGTGCCAGTGCATATGTGCACATAAGACAGGGATTTTCCAGATGAAACCTACTTATAAATGTACCAATAAATATGACGCAAGCTTTACTTATTCCAGCTCACATTATTGCTTCATTCTGCTTTTGATTGCTGATTAATAAAAAAAAAAAAAAAACGGATGTTGACTCCATTTTTGTTTTTCAGTCGAAGCCCTCTTCAAGCATAAACACTGACGGATTCAGCACTTTTCTCAACCCCAGTCTGACCCATCATCTCCTGTCTTTGAGAATGAAACACTACTTGTTTATTTTTATACACAGAGTACTTGAGTGCTATTAGAGCTAGTGCGTTTACTGTAATTATCAAGCCGAGCAGCCAAGAGGATCAAGATATATTTCGGTCACTTTAAACGTTCCTTGTATTGTGTATTGAACAGATATGTTAACAGTTAACTAATACATTATCCGAATAACCAATGTGGAAGATTGGTCCTTGTTCTTGTTTAAATTGCTGATTGAGTTAGATTCGCATTTGTTTTGTATTAAGGTGCCCTCTGCTGGTGAAGTTATGCCATGTTATGCTGAGCTTCTACAGGAAAAACCACCATCCATGACCTGATTAATACCAATAATTATAAATAACGTTAAAAACCTAATCCCTGCTTATAGCGATGCACCGTAGAAAGATTACAAGCTTGCCTACTTGCTGCAGTTTCTCTCCAATACTGAAGGTGGTGCTATGAAAGGTTCTTGACAGTTTCCACAAGAAGAAATAGTGCCCGAAATAAATTTGCTTAGTCAAGCCTTTTATATGATTGGTGGTATTGAATGTTGCTCAGAAGAGTTCGGCCAGCTGACATGCGCAAGCCATAACAAAGAAGAATAAAAAAGTAAACAAGATGATATACAGAAGATACATATCCATAATCGCTCATGTTTCAATACAAACAGAACCCATGACATTTTTTTTTTTAACTGTGCTTTCAAATACAAATTTATGACATGCAGTGTAGTTAGTTCCTGTTATTTTTTTAACATTACAAATGTACTTTTGTATAAAATAAATAACTGCATAACATTTTCAAAGCAAAAGAAAAGAAAGATGGAATCTGAACATTCATGCAATAAATACACTGAGGACTGTCATGTCTCCATGAAATCATTGTGGAACTGTTTTAACATTGTGTACTGGTACAGTCGAAAAATGAAGATCATTATTCTTAGTGTGTGTGTGTGTGTGTGTGTGTGTCACTGGCGTTTGAAATGGCACCCTGGTGTTCAAAGTCGAATCGGGCAGCCCAGATTTGAGCGTCTCCTAAATCTAACATGTCATGTGCAGTTGCACTTACGTGCGAGTGAGAGTTTTAAGAGGCGAGTGACAGAGAAAGAGGGACAAAGAGAACGAGACGGTTGGAAAGGAGAGAAGGGCACTTAGCAAGAAAGCTAACCGAAGCAAAAAAACTCAAACTCGTGGCACTTATTAAAATCGCTTTGGATGAACGACACAAATTCAAAAGCCTGGATGGAAACATTGGAAGCTCTAAGCATTGCAGATGAAGGACACCAGAAAAGCTGTGTTTATGTTGCCAGGAACGTCCATTCAGCATTTTTTGCGGACATTGACCTTTGATAGAACAACTGGACATTTCAAGCTTTGGATAATGACATTGTTTCAGATTCATGTATCGATAAATCTAAGGACTATTCTGCCATGTCTACAACTGTTGATGTTTTAATTGAAGAAAGAGGAGCTTGCCCCCCCAACAATACCCACTAAATTACTTGGATTTTTATTTATTTTTTGCTTGGCCCATTTAATTTGAGTGCCATACTGTGGATCATGAGCTTGGTGCCCAATGCCAGCATCTCTGTCCCTTCCAACTCGGGCACCAGTGGAACAGGAAGTGGCTCGAGTGGAGGTGGAACAGGCACTGTGTGGGTAACCCCTCTTCTCGGTGCTACCTTGATAACCATGTGCATCCTTGGTGTGGCGGGGAATGTTTACACACTTGGCGTGATGCGTTCTGTGGTTTTGCGCCGCTCCGGCTCAATGTACGTATTCATTGTTAATTTGGCGGCCGCTGACCTGCTCTACCTGGCCAGCATCCCATTTGTGGTGTGCACTTATTTTGTCCATGACTGGCTCTTCGGTGAGACAGGGTGTCGGGTTCTGCTCAGCCTGGACCTGCTTACCATGCATGCAAGTGTCTTTGCTCTTGTAGCCATGAGCCTGGAACGTTACCGTGCCGTTGCATCGCCATTCCGTGCTCGTCGATCTGCCTCCGACTCTGCCCGACGCCACTGGCTAGCAGCTCTTGCCATCTGGGGTGCTGCCCTGGTCCTTACACTACCCATGATGGTGATGATCAGGCTGCGGGAGGGGCGTCCGGGTGCCTCCGGTCTAGTCAAGCGCATTTGCTTTCCAACATGGACGCCCGATGCATTCAAAGCCTACCTCACTGTTCTTTTCTTCACAAGCATGTTGGTGCCAGGGCTAGTCATGGTGGTACTATATATTGGGTTGGCACGGTGCTACTGGATAGCACAGTCCAACCTGATGCAAGGAAGAAAAGGAAACAAGAATAGCATCTGTCTTTCAACCTCTTTTGGCCCATCTAGGCGGAAAAGGCTTAAACACAAGGTCGTCTGCATGATTTTCAGCATTGTGGTGGCCTACTGGGCATGTTTCCTGCCCTTCTGGGGCTGGCAGATGGCCAAGCTTTTCTCAACTGAATCCCTGCGCTCATTGACACCTGCCACACACACCTACGTCAACTTCTTTGTTACGTGCCTGACATACGGCAACAGTTGTGTGAATCCACTGCTCTACACATTGCTTACCCGCAACTATAAAGACTACCTTGCACAACGGGGACAGGCTTCAGGCTCGAGCCGTATTGACCAGGGCTCGGGGTCAGGAATCAATGATGTTTAGATGGAATTATCTGTGAAATTATCTGACGGACATGGGTAACGTCTACTTAATATTATACCACAACTGCATTTTGTTATTTAATATTCCCAACCTCCTGTCCTGCATATTTTTAACCTTTTCCCTGTTCTATCACACCAACCTAAACTCAGCAAAGATTATTATTAGCTAAATAGATGCATTGGGCACAAGGGCAACACTAAAATGCAAAATAAGGGAATGGAGGGATACTCCAAGACCAGTGTTGGGAATCTGTTGGTTGCTCCCCCAGGACCAGGGTTCAACACAATTAAAGATCACCAAAGACTTTTTTTTTGACCCAACTACACTGATTATGCAATGACTTGAATAATTGAATTTTTTTAACAAATACTGGTATGTGATGGACTTCCAATGTGATGAACTGTTCATGAACATACAGATTGCCATGGATTTGACTTAATATGTAGCATGGACCATCTTTAATGCTTTGTTTATATTTCAGCTATATATGTGTGATATCCTGATGTTCAACATCTAAAGGTGCATTCTGGACAATGAAATGATGTGTATGATTTGAATGCGAACTGAAATTAATGTGCATGTTCTCGTGTATGTGGTCATGGATATCTCGAGGTTGAACATGTCTGTACTGTTCCCTTATGCCCTGGAATGTTTCTCCAGGCTGAGAAATTCCTCACTCTCAGCCACAGGGCTTTTCGAGTAGCAATGCAAATTATTCCTACTTAGCTGTGACAGGAGATGATAATGCTGACCTGAACAATGCCTGATGAACCATATGACCTTTGGCTTGGTGAAATCATTTCGGTAGCATCACAAAACGAGACTCTAACTGGAATCAACTAAACCAAGGAAGTAAAAGTGGTAGATAGCAGTAGGGGTGTGGTGAGAAAATGTTGGTGAGAACTGATTTTGCCAATGTTACCGGTTCCAAAGCTTAGAATGACCATACATTGTTAACTGCTCTTGATGAAATGAAGCCTGTTGACTCTGTAAACCCAATCTAATGGTACACACCATGGCAATGGGGTGGTTTAATGTACTACCACCCCAAACAACATCCTCAAGACTTTTATTCCTTACATACCACAACAATTTGCCAACCATAACAATTGTATTCATTTAATAAAGAATGTTCTTTTTATCCATTTATATTTACATTTAAAGAATGTGTGCCTCCAAAATTGTTGTAGAGGTTTGAAGAAGCAAATATGGCTGAAGAAATTGTCCCGATACGTTTGTCTATTTTGTGTATGTTTGGGATTTGTTACCACATCCTAAGACATCCTATACAATGGGTGCATCCAACTTACAAGACATATGGCTGGAAAAGTCAGGTGTCCCAATCATTTTGTTTATATATTTTTTCTGACATTTAAAAACGGCCAGAATTTCCCTTTTAACGATGTCCCGATTTACAGTATACCTGTTATCACTCATGTAATATCCACAGCTCCAGTACAACTAAAGAATCTTTCCAAAAATGACAGAAAATGCACAAAAATATTATATCAACAAATCCGCACATGAGACATATTTTTGTGGGGTGTCTGCCATTCAAGATTTTGAAGGTGGTCCTCTAGAAAAGATCACAAATTATAACATTAATACAAACATGGGATTCAACCAAAACACTGTTAATTTAATTACCTCATCTTAAAGGTAGTAATTCTGTGGACCTGTGTGAACACTAAACTAAACTCTAGGTTATATCATTAATAAAGTATATATAGTTTATATAGAGGATTTTCCACAAGTGGGTCTTTTTTGTGTCCTCTGTCTCTACAATATGAAAATTTTACCTTCAGCATCCGGATTTGATAACATCAACTGATCTTTTATTATACCGGAAGCTGGACGTCTTTATGAACCTCGGTTTTATATTGTATGAGAAAGCTTTATTTCCACCCAGCAGTTGAGCCGATGCAAAATAGAGTATGTTCCCTTTGTGCTATTGCATTTTTATTTACTGTACAGTTGTGAATTCATGAAAGTGATTGAGACTTCACTCTACATTAGGCTTTTGTTTATTTTCCTCTCTCTATGGTGAGGCAGTGAGTTCAGCAGGAAGACTGAGTGCTTGATGCAATGTGAATTACTATAGACTCAAGACTTGTGAGTGAGGAAAACACTTATGGTCAAGTTCAACACACACACACACACACACACACACACTATTAAAATTTGTGGACACCATCACACACATATACTGTACAGTAAATATCCCTTTATAGTCCTAGATTTATTCCCCCCTGATGCTCGATGAACCTATTTTGTGGATTTTGGGGCGTGTCTGTGGAGTTTTTTTTGCTCATTCAGCATTAAGAGTGTATGGCGGGGCAATGATGTTTGGCGAGGAAGTCCTGGGCGTAGTCATTCAGCTCACTTTGACAGAAAACAGGTTTAGCCACATTGGTTCCAGTGAAGTGACTTTGTTACGCTACAGTGCAAAATCATCCTATATCACATTGTGTCAATTGTTTGAAACCATGTAATAGTGTGATGGTCAGGTGTTTTGAAGCATCTAATACATGTTTTCCAATAACATTTCTACCACCGCTAATAAAGACTTTCTGAATACACCCAAAATAATAAGAGGGGAAGAAAATAAACGTTAAAAATGTCTTAGTACATTTATGAAATATTATTAGTGTTATTCACTATTAATACTAGGGGTGTAACGGTACACATACACGTACCGAAATTTTTCGGTACCCAGCTTTTCTTTCGGTACACACGTGAACCGACTGCAGTCTTTTTCACGTTCGGAACAAAGTTAAACTCTGTGATACCTCAGGAACGTATTAAGTGGCGGACCGCAAATTTGTTTAGTCTCCGCCTCGAACTTTGAGTGCATTTTATTATTATTAGTAGTAGTAATAGTATTAAACTTATAAACATACACAACGATGCCAGGGGTATAAAAAAAAAAAAAAAAAAACTAGAGTTAGCGCAGTGTCACTGTGGCTACTCACGCCGTACCGGAAAAACGATTTGTTTTGCGCATGCATGAAAACGCAAAAGAACCCATAGCGCTAGCGTTAGCCGCTAGCCACTTCCTGGTTAGCAGCTAGCGCTATGGGTTCTTTAGCATTGAAAATCCTGACAATTCCACATTTTAAGGAAGTGAATAAGTGAAGGATGGAAGGAATAAAGACATTTGTTGAATCGTGCTGGGGTAAGTAGAACAGTTAAGTAAATCATATCTTTAAAACATTAAATATTAAATGTAATACAAACACAGACACACACTTAAATACACATCTGTATTACCCAAATGGGGTCTAAAAAATGTAAACAACTAAACTTATATTTTCCATCTTTTCATTTTATTTAGACAATTTAGTTTATTGCATTCATTTGATTTATTCTATTTTATTTTCATAAAATATTATAAAGCATTATTTTATATTTTATTTAACTAAGCAGGCATTTTATTTAAAATTGTTTAAACTGCTGATGTTCACACGTTCCCCTGTCATGATGTTTACCTAACTGTACTGAAATTTAACTGAACCGTGATTCAGAAACCTTTGTGTACCTTTACACCTTTAATTAATACTGAAGTTTATGGTTTTTTCATGTTTTACATTTACATTTATAGTATTTTGTCAGATGCCCATATCCAGATTGCTTACAGTTATCTCATTTATACAGTTGAGGGTTAAGGGCCTTCCTCAAGGGCCCAGCAATTTCAGCTTGGTGGTGCTGGAAGTGCAATGTCTTTTTATATTACACCCCTTTGGCAGATGCCCTTATCCAGAGTGATTTACAGTACAATTATTGGAGAAGTTGAGGGTAAGGGGAAGTACCTTATTAGTAGTAGTACCTGAGTACTAGGGATTGAAACTCATCACCTTCTAAACAGAAGTACAACATTTCAACCACTGAGCTACCACTTCCCTAATACCGACATTATGTTAAAGCCTTTTCCTTTTGTTTTATGTGTATGATCTCGCATACTGTATGAATTTATAAGAAGATGACAGGACATTCGTTGTATTTTTTTTTATTTTTTTTATTTTAACAATTGTTTAGCTCTTTCTGTTTAGACACCTTACTTGACAGGATCATGCACCAAACAAGTTTTTTTTTTCCCAGGACCCTCAACTTAGAGACATGGTGACAAAAGCCTGGGTTACAGATTACATATTTAAGATGGATGGACTAGCACATTGCTTGGATGTTCTTCGGATGAAAATCTCTGCAGACCTCCTTATTTGATCTTGATGCCCTGAACCTTGACATCACCTTGCACGTCAATGTGCTTGAAGCTGTCATCGCCGAAGCGATTGGGGAAGCTCATCATCGTGCCGTTAGGGAGTTTGATATAAAATTGGTCGTTGTTGAAGCTGATCACCACCTGTTAAAGAGGCAGAGAGAAACGACCAAAAATATTAAACAAGTTAAGTATGCTAACAAATGGGGAAAGGGCTTTTTTTCTAACTCACACGTTTTGTGAGTGAAAATCCGATTTTTTTCAAAAATTTCATATAAACAGATCTTAAAATTTGGAGACCTGAAGTTTGTGGTGTACCAAATAATAAGAAACTCTGAAATGTATTTAAATTTCATTCATATCATTTCACTTAATTTGCTGCCAATTATATTATTTATAATGAATATTTTAATTAAAATTGGAATCAATAACTGGTAAAATAGGAGCATTTTTTTTACCAATGCTCAGACGATTTGACCCTACGCCACAGCCATTCATTACAGGTTTCAGATATTCTTGATGAAGAAATATTCCAGTAATGCAATGTACAGAATTCAATAATAATCACTGGTTTACTTTTATGGCCTCTGGCTTTCTTTGTCAGCATAAAGACAAAAAGAGAATAGATAATAAAAGTGCACTGGTGCAAAGATCTTGCTATATGACAGATGGCCAGTATGACTTCACTGATAGCAAAAGCAATATAATCTAGCTGAGAACATCAAATAACCCCTATAATTAGAGTAGATGCACAATTTAACAACATTTGTGGCTCATGTGTAAATGTTGCATGTATAAGCGTTTAATTACTTTAACGTAAATCGAGCTGAAGTGTTATATTTCATATATTTCATATGTATTAAATGCTGAAATCCACCTTGAAGGATTCGTCCAGGCTGAATGGGAAGCAGTGTTCCCTCATCTCCTCGCCCCATCCTCCTTGATTGGAATTGCACACAATGATGTTGCTGTCGCCCTGGTAGTTAAAGCGAGGGTTGAAGTGGAACGCGATGTTGTTAGAATCATGACCGATATTGATGGAGAATCTGCACAGAGATAAGAGATTGTTTGTAAGATTGATGTTTGAGATGATCCTGAGAGAACACAACACAGGTGCATGTACTGAGAAAGTGTCAAAGCTGAAAGGATAAAGTTTAACTAACATGAGCTATGTAAACTATAGTTAGTAACAAGCAAGACATCTAGATCGAAAAATAAATAAATAAATAAATAAATAAATATATATATATATATATATGGCTAATTAAACCTTAGTTCTCTGGTCAACATATCAGGTGTTCAGGGTTGCCAGGTCTCAATCCATTCACCCTTAACTATACTTCCATAACCAATAAAGAACCAAATAAGCACATAGTTATACTTTCCTTGTTCTTGATAGTTCTTTTCAGACTATCTTATGGCAACCAGTTCATCAGATATATTAATGATTAGATCGGCAAAATACATGGATGGAAGGATGGATGGATGGATGGATGGATGGATGGATGGATGGATAGATAGATAGATAGATAGATAGATAGATAGATAGATAGATAGATAGATAGATAGATAGATAGATAAATAGATAGATAGATAGATAGATAGATCACTTACAAACTACATCCAGACTTTGGTTTGCCAGAGATGGTCAGTTCCTGACCAGCCTTGAAGGTCATGTCCTTTACAGTGAACACCTACACAGACATGAGCATGATGTAAGATCTCACACCTACACACACATTCTTTTTTAATTAAACACAAACTAGTACACACTTGATAACATTGACAAAAAAGGGAACTGATCCAGGATCAGGATATTCTATATCTCTCCAGGCCTGCAATAAAAAAAGCCTGTTCTGTTAGTAGAAGTTGAACATTTTATTGAGTGTTAGATAAGAGTGGTGTCAGTGCTGGGATAGGAGACGGGGTTATCTGTATCCTGCCAAGCCCAGTGTTAATGATCAACACAAATGATTGCATTGGTGACAGCAATGCTAGGTGACATTAACAGAAATCAGGAAGACACGCTGTTCAAACACGGTCTTGATCATATTTTAATTTAAATGCAGGTCCATTTTGTATGTAAATGTTACATAAAAAAAAAAAGAATGTGCAAAAAAATTTCATATTTGATCCTCATAATTAATTTGTATGTACCTGAATTTTTTCCCCTTTTTTCCTAGATCCCTGTTATTTTACTAATTCATACATTTAGACTGTTTTAAAAATGTTTAATATAATATAATATAATATAATATAATATAATATAATATAATATAATATAATATAATATAATATAAACCTCTAAAGGTTGTAATCTGTACAAAAAATATTAATAATGAATAAATAAATGAATAAACATTATATTAACAAATAGGTCATTATACAAATCAATAAAAACATAACATTTTATATAAACAGTTAATTACAGTAATACGCATTTTCATGGTCTACTCACCATCTTGTCCTTGATGTAGTGAGGGTTCCGACAGAAAACGTTCTGAACTTCCTGTGACGACCCTTTATAATGCCTAGGGCTATGCTCCATCCAATGGGAACTCAGAGAAAGGCTAAAAACCAATCCCATTAAAGTCTATAATCATACAGTGTTACTGTTCCTTTAGGAGGAGTGGGATTTTATTTCCTTCTGTTTGCCTCTTTTTATTTGTAATGCATAAATATTAGTTAATCTGCTTAAATCGTCTTATCTCCTGTCCATTTAATGATGTAACACAAGTCTTAGTGGAACAGAAGTGAATTAACTCGAATGACTCGTAATGAACGCTGAGTAATTATAAAGCAACTGACTGAATTATTAGATTGGACAAATATGACTCTAGAATTATTAGATTGGACAAATATGACTGAGATTTTTCCAACCTTCAGCAGTCCAGGTTTGAGACGGTGGAACCCAATGGGGTTGTAATCCATACCGCTTGAGATGTTATTCTGCTCACCACAGTTGCAGTTTTTTATCTTTAATAATAATAATAATAATAATGATAATAATAATAATAATAAAAATGGTAATAAACAAGGTATTTCGATTTTTAACACTATTCATATTTTAGATTCTCTGTGTGTGTGTGTGTGTGTGTGTGTGTGTGTGTGTGTGTGTGTGTGAACATTTCAGGAGATCAGTAAGTTTCAGTATCCGGCACCATTTTCATTAACCATATTATGATGTTCAGAATGTACGTAAGTTGAAATTCATGACCTGAACTTGGATGATTTTCTGAAATATAATGTGATTGTGAATATACTGTATATGCTGAATGATCTGGAAGCAAAGTTTAAAAGTCTGAAAATATGCTTGTAAAGGTATCTCAGATTATGTTTTTTATTCTACAACTTACTTTAATAATAATAATAATAATAATAATAATAATAATAATAATAATAATA
>JAAIIK010000044.1:1979201-2000225 GCA_014706435.1 Silurus glanis | reverse complement strand
ACATCAAAATTCCTTAAATTTCTTCGCATTCACACTATTTCATTATGGGATTTCACCCCCACAGCGTGCCCTTCTCGCTTGCTGTTTATCCCCGTAACCCCCCCCCCCCCCCCCCCCTCAAAAAAATGCAGATTGCTCTTATGCGGTGAGGATTATGGGAAATAATTGATCTTTTGAACCAAACAGCCCACATGCAAGTGCTTGGCGTGATGAGACATGTAGACAGATCCACATCTTGTGAAGATGCTTCTAATTGCTCCTTTTCAGTCAGTGTGCTAGGATACATTGACTGGTATTAAAGCGTATTTTTGGAAATAAATGTCGCATGGTGTAGTAAAGTGGGGAACTCAACCAATCAAGCAGAACTATGCAGGCAGATGTGTGTTTTCTGTAATAAATATTAGTGAGCTTTGTATTCTATTAGAGATTATTTTAATGAAGTTTGTACCAGATTTAGTTTAATGCAACATGGATTTTTATTCGTGTATAAACCCATATCTAAAGCTTGTAGTTGAAAATATATAACATGTAAATATATATATATATATATATATATATATATTTACATGTGTATGTATGTATGTGTGAAAAAGTAATTATAACAATTTTTATAATGTTAATGGTTTTATTGTCATTTATAAGTAGTACTATTATTAATAATACTATATTATATATTATTGAATGATTGAATTATTGATGAAATAACTATGATAAAAAAAATTTAGCTTTAAATGTGAATTATTTAAAATACGCCTGATTTATAGTTTCATGCCCTCATATTTTTGTATTTTGAGATTGATAACTACAGTGTCATACACAATAAAATGCCTTTTTATTCTGCTTTTAATATTCAATCAAAAAAGGAATAAAGGCATCGTAATTCACATTTTGCATTTCAATTACAGATAAAAAACGAATGAATGGACTGTACACTGACTTATTATACATTTTATTTTGGTTTTATTTGTCTAGTGATACCAGTAAAAAAAAAAAAAAAAAATAGGCATCAATAAACAATGAAGAAATGAATGACTTTACATACAAAATTATAATAATAAAAAATAAATGAGTAAATAATAAGAATAGAGTAAATAAAAATAGACTACTAAAGTCTGAGTATTCAAAACACTTGAGCAATTTTAACCAAAACATATTGAATAATGAAAACTGTATCTTTATAAAAAGAAATATTTAAATGTATTTTAAATACATGTATATTTATAATTTTTCCTTTTTTTTTTAAAGATAGAAATATATAACAACCACCAGCATCTGTATGTACATCCTGATTACTGCCATCTGCTGCTACCTCTGAGTATAACACACACACACACACACACACACACACACACACACACACACACACAGAGGAAATACATTAAGCATGTACATGAACCTATATACTCAGTGCAGTAACACATTTCGGTGCTAGTACATAAGTATTTACCCCTGTTTTGTGCTCCATGTCTGTTTAAGTCCATCTGAATTTTGTTCCTTAAGGGTGCGAGTGTGATCAGGAAGTTATAAATGATGATGCCACATTCTGAGTGGCATAAAGACAGGAAAAAGTCTGTCAAACAATTACAGTAAAGAGAACTCCCAGGTTTGTGTAAAAAAAAAAGTGAATAGAAAGGTTTACTTTAGGATGTGGGAGGCACAATTCAGCACAAAGTATGAGGTGAAAAAAATCCAGTGAATTTATGGAAACCGAAGTGGGCGATGGGCAATCCTATGCCTCGTTCTCTAAACAATTTGAGAAAAGGATGTCTCACATAACACATACATGAGAACAGAGTGAGTCAGTAAAAGTGTCAGCACTCTTTTCCTCTTCTTCCTCTCCTTAAGCCAAATCACTTCCTTCTCTGTCTGTGCATGCGATGTTGGCTGACCCTGCTGGCACCACACCACTGTGGGAATGCAAAGAGCCATAAAAATCCTGTGGGTTAGAGCTGTTAGGTGGAAGTCCTCATTGTCCTGCCCTACAGACGTGCCTTCTGTCAAAGCTATGCTGGTAAAAACATATCAAATGAAAATTTAAAAAAAAAAAAAAAAAGACAAGTGGTATTGAGGAAATAGAAACTTTTTCAGTATTGTTCTCATAATATCAGTAAAACTATGACATGACAATAAAACGTTCTGCAGCACATGCTTGGTGGTAAAATTGGCTTCAAATGTTCTTAGAGCATGCAAATGAATTGCTGGTTAAAGTAGTAAAATGCTCATTTATTGGTCTGAGACTATTATCAGTTTATTTGTTAATTGAGATCCTTCAGAGCCTAAAATAAAAACAATATGGTGGCCCACTGGGTCAAAACTATGCTTTTTTATTTTATATATGTAGATTAAGTGGCACCACACAGATAAATCACAGAAAAATCTTTGAGCTAAAGTCGAACAAAACACTACTCCATATTCTGCCAAGTGCTGATTTTGCCATAGAGCTTTGCCATTCAGTAAAACCTACAGCTACAGTGACTCTCTCAGCTCTTTTTTAGTCCAATTTACCTGTTTTACTGTTTTAATTCAAATGATCAGGGATAAAATTATGACTGCCTGCCTACTATTGTGTTGGTCCCCCTTTTGCTGCCAAAAGGTGTGTAAAGTCTGTGTGTGTGTGTGTGTGTGTGTGTGTGTATATGTATATGTGTATATATATATATATATATATATATATATATATATATATATATATATATATATACAGTGGCGATCAAAATTAGAGAACAATGTATAAACAATTGAACAATTCTGAAATAATGTCATCTTCACTGCTCAACAGTTGAGGGAGTTTTTGTCCTGTCTATACCATGCTACCAGAACACCTTTTCCACAAAATAACTAAGGCATTTCCAAAAAAAACATTATTTTCCAGAAAACACACTGATCAAAATTAGAGAACAGCAATGACTGTAGCATGGAAAAAGATTACAACAAAATTTCCTGAAGGTTACAACAGTCAGCAATTAGTAGGAAGTGTCCAGGCCTCTGCTCTGAATGACTTCAGCACATCTGCAGCCACAGGACAGCACTAGTCCCTCACACTGCTCTGGTGTGATTTTGGTCCACTCTTCTTCCAGTCTCCTCCACAGTTCGGTGACTGTAGTGGGTTTCTTGGCCATAATTTTGTCGCCAAGGGTTTTCCAGAGGTTTTCTATTGGGTTAAGATCAGGACTCTGGGCAGGCCATGTCATTATTTCAATGTTTTCAGTTTCAAGGAACTGCTTTACCCGTTTTGCTGTGTGACATGGAGCGTTGTCCTGCATGAACACTGCGGGCTGATTGGGTGATGAACGCAGGGAAGGAACCACATGTTGTTGAAGAAGGTTCTGATAAACATTTGCATTCACTCTGCCATGTAGCTGTATAAGAGGCCCAACTCCTGCTGCAGAAAACATGCCCCAAACCATGACACTTCCTCCACTTTTCACTGACTTCTTTACACACTTTGGGTTCAGTCTTTCTCCAGTTTGTTGCCGAACATAATGTTTCCCATCGGACCCAAATAAATTAAACTTGCTTTCATCACTGAAGTGAACATTTGGACCAGTTCTCCTCTGTCCACACAACATGCTTAGTCTAGCCTTTTGATTCTTTCTGCTAATGAGAGGTTTGGTCACTGCAGAGTGGGCTTTCAGTCCAAATGCTCTTAAACGTCGAGACACTGTATGACGAGACAGATTTGTCTTGCTATGGCTGATAGGGTCATCCCTTTGGCCTTCATCTGGACAACCTGCTGCCGGAGGCTTTCAGTCACTTTAGAACGGCCCACCATCTTGCAGAGTCAGTGAAACTGGAAGTTAGGCTGCCAGTTAAATAGGGGTTGACAGATAATCAAGGAAATTAGCACCAGGTACCAGATTAACACCAATAACTGGGAGGTATCTGAAAGTGTTCTCTAATTTTGATCAGTGTGTTTTCTGGAAAATAATGGTTTTTTTGGAAATGCCTTAGTTATTTTGTGGAAAAGGTGTTCTGGTAGCATGGTATAGACAGGACACAAACTCCCTCAACTGTTGAGCAGTGAAGATGACATTATTTCAGAATTGTTCAATTGTTTATACATTGTTCTCTAATTTTGATCGCCACTGTATATATATATATATATATTAGGAGTGTAACAGTCACACTCTAGTTTCTTTAATTATATTAAGTTTAATTATAATTAAAATAAATAAATAAAAATTCACTCAAAGTGCGAGGCGGAGACTAAACAAACTCGCGGTTTGCAAATATATACTTTCCTGAAGGGAACTAAGATTTTAACTATGTTCCACACATAAAAAGAATTGCGTTCGGTATCTATAATAGCTTGAACACCAACATTTCCACAACTCCACACTTTCCACAACATTAAAGTCAGAACACATCATTCCAGTTTTTATTGAAAATGGTTTAGTTCCAACATTTATGGCATTTGGCAGATGCCCTAATCAAGAGCGACTTACATTTATTTCATTAATACAAATAAACAGCTATGGGGTTAAGGGGCCTTGCTCAGGGGCCCAGGAGTGGCAGCTTGGTGTGACTGAGATTTGAACTCACAATATCTTTGGATCCAAAGTCCAGTGTCATAAGCTATCACCTACAACATACTACAGTAGGTCTGATTTTTGGAAGCATTATATTCTTAAATTCAAATATTTATTTTTAATTCATCCCAGTCATTCTGATAGCGTTTTCCCAGCGTACCTTCTGTTAGTTCATATATGTTTATATGTTCAAACGGCAATAAAGAAATCATTTTTGCTCTTGACACATGACTCGTCTATGTTAACATGAGAGTACTTATAAGGAAAAGGTTTCATTTGTAAGAAACACGGTACTATTCCTCATACTGTATGTGGAATTCCAGCATGGAAATCTGTCGCAGTAATTTGTGTAAACTACTTGAACGTGTGTAAATGGCGATGGTGTGAAGAAGGATTGTTTAGAGCAAAATACCGCAAGCATGCCATCTATAAAGCAGGCCGATCGTTCAGTGTGATGTTTTTAGCGTCGGCCCTGATGGCACTGTAACACAAGTGATACACTTAAATCTAGACTTCATCTCCCACATAAACCACCTTCAGTGCCTCTTCTCATAAACAAAGACGTCTGTAATCAATTTTATGCTTTGTAAATACACACAGCAGTGTGCAGTATATCCAAACGGGAAGGTCTCTCCTCCAGCTTAAACAAGCTGTCTGAAACTTGGCCTGCGTGATAGCCCGAGTGATCCTCTTCTCAATGCTGGAGGACATCTTCAATTTCTCACACGGCCAAACGCCACTCAGCATCTGCGCTGGACGCCGGAATGTAAGCAAACAGAGCCGTGAGGCGAGAGCTAAACAAACCTCGCTCTCCGTGGCACCCGTTTCCTGGCTCTCAAACGCCCGCTCTATTGTTTCAGGTTCACGTTCCATGAGCGAAGCATCCCTGCCGGATAACGCTGTCACTGCGCACAAGGGGCCGTGACCCCTACAGGCCCCGGTTTTATTGTCGGAGCTCACCGCGCTCACCTCGGAGCCAGGCATACGCAGATGGTGTCGCCTTTGAACATTTTATCTCTGGGATTTCACGGTGGAATGATGCGGTAACTTAAACTGTTCGAGAGCAGTCCGGAAATACAAAGCTTGCAGAAACTAAGAGGGACAGGAAATAAAGGGAGAGAGAACAACTAAACATATCTAGTTTAACATAGAATACAGTTCAAGAGTGGTAATGAATTGTGTTATAAGATTTGATAAAGTAATACAGACGATGTTGTACATGGTAAACGTATTAATACGAAATAAATTAAATGATTCAAATAATACTACAGGTTTGTAACAAGTGAATGAATTTATGGCATTAAAATTTTAAAGGACTTTTGGAAAAGTAGAAAGAAAAAAACTGCTTGAGGATTACAAATTATTACACTACTACTCATAATAATAATACAAAAAAGAAGAAGGATCTTTTTTCCTTTCGAAATTTGAGCTCCATATTTTACGATTGCCTTCTTTATTCTTTTTCGTTTCCACTTTCCCCATCAGCACACTCCAATAAATTCCCATTAAAGAGCCTTAACCGAAGAAAAGTCATTTTATTTAGTTTAAGTGTAAATAATATGTATATCGAAATGTATTTCATGTCCATGTTCACTGTTTTTATTCATAGTTGCCCAATGGATAAGTTTGAGTTTTGAAAAAGTTCAACTGGGATGAAACTTAAAATGTAATGCGGAAAGGGATGGCTCAGTGGTTAAGAAAATTATGAGTACAAATCTCAGCACCATCAATCTGCCACTGCTGGGCCCTTGAGCAAGGCCCTTAACCCTTCACTGCTCAGTTGTGTAAATGAGTCAATTGTAAGTCTGTAAATGTAGTTTAATGTAATGACAAATCACTGGTTTAACAATAACCTTAGGTACTTGTTTCAAATCCTACCACCTGCTGCACTACATACAAGATGATGCACATCAACTTCAACACAATCTGCCTGGTTGATTTTTTCGCCAGGTGTATTCAGCATGTGCAGTAATATATATATATATATATATATATAAGTAGTATCACTTTGTTTGATTTAATTTCGAAAGTGTTCGATGAGCAATGATTAGAACATCTAGGTTTCTTGTATAACTTTGGACTGTGCTGCAGTGCAGGAAGTCGAATGAATGATTTTACTTGACAGCCACTTGCATATAAATGGCTGGAATTGTTAATAAACTTGAAAACGTGCTGAAGTTTAAATGTAAATCATTTCCTAATAATGCATTATTCCGTGTTTGTTGACATTGTGTGCATGAACAAAACCCGTTGAAAGAAGAGTTTAAACTAACACTAACTCCTAATGAGAGATCTTTGGCCCAGTTTCGCTCGCTCTGTCTCTCATACACGTGCGTAACTCATGCATTTGTCGTCACCATGGGACCCCGTGTCATACCCTTCATAGCATTTTGTCAGAAGTAGCTATCTCTCATTAGCTTTGCAGCTCGAGCAGCATAAAGCAACAGAGAGAGGGGGCGAAGAGCCGTGATCTGACACCTCTCTCCGGTCTACGATATACAGGGTTGTTAGTAATAACGAGGCGATTCGCTCTTTGATGGTTAGCGATCGTGCATGCTCGTACTCTCTAAAGCCAGGTCCTCGCCACACCAGAGGCTTCTCGTCGGCCGTAAGCCTGTCATGGCCGCCGCTCTGCTTGGGCAGTCTGTCAGTGCTTCGGCGGCGGATAAAGACGGAGCTGTGAAAAACCACAGGCCCAGGAGGATTCAGCCGAGCGAGCGGGGAGAAGTGTTTGCAGGGGAGATTTTCTGTGTGTTTTCCAACTGACAGTCTTGGTTTAGAAGAAAACAGCCCGAGCATTGCGAAAGAATGAGAGAGAGAGAGAGAGAGAGAGTGAGAGAGAGAGAGCGAATTAGGTCCTCCATGACATGAAGAATGGAAGTCTTGACAAACACAATTGGATGCTACTTCCCCTGGGCTCACACACACACACACACACACACACACACACATTCACAACCTCACATACACGAAATGAAAGCGAGAGAGAGAGAAACATTGAGACCTCACTGGCTGCTTGTGGCTTCTCAGCCGAGAACGGACAGAAATACAAGGAGCTCATTCAGGAGAGCGATGCACAAGAGAACGGAGAGAAGAAGGGATTCGCCCTTCCAGTTGTTCTCTCTTTGACACCCAGCATTGCTAATAAACAGCCTGGGACCTTTTACACAAGTTCACTGACCCTGAAAAACACAGCCTTTAGCAGAGTCGCATGGCGAATTCTCTACAGAAACCATCACAAGTCATTTGTGCCAAGTTTTTTTTTTTTTGGTTTGATGTTGAGATTTCTGGAGTTTCGAGCTCGTTTAAATGATTTCTGAGTTTTGAAGAACTTTAGTGCATGTTTTAAGGCAAGTGGGCAAGTTGGCTTTATGGCAAATATATGTATACTTTTATGGGGGTGGTCAAAGTGTATTTTTCGTGTCCATGCTTGTTGCTTTTATTTATAGTTGCCCTGCAGATGTTTGAACATTCATAATAAAAAAAAAAAAAACAAAAAAAAAAACAACAACTTTACTGAGTTTTGCAAAAGTTTTCAAATGGTATGTAGCTAAAAAAAACATAAGGCGTGGAAGTACGTAGTGGATAAGGGATTGGGTTTTGGATCAGAAGGTCATTCATTTAAATCCCAGCAACACTGAGCTGCCACTGCTGGGCCCCTGAGCAAGGCTCTTAACCCTCAACTTCTCAGTTGTATCAATGAGACAATTGTAAGTTGCTCTAGATAAGGGTGCCTGCCGAATTCAGTAAATGTAATGTAATAACATATCACTGCAATGTGACACATGTCAGTGATGTAACAATTTCCTGAGGAACTCCAAACTCCTGCTGCACTGTACTGGTTATCATCTTCAGGGTTGGGGAATCTCATGTCCACCCTGAGTGCATATAGTTTTGTACACTGATTGGCAGTTCCAATTTGTCCATAGTGTGTGTGTGTGTGTGTGTGTGTGTGTGTGTGTGTGTGTGTGTGTGTGTGATTTTGCACACAAAACTCCAGTGTCCCCCTGCCTTGTGCCCCAAAGTTCCTTGGAATAGGCTCCAGGCTCCCTCACGTAGAATAAGTGCTATAGACATTGGACAAATATTGTGCCTCGGTTATTCATATATGAATACATTTTAAGCCAAACCAAACAGTAAAAGTCCACCATATTTACAAACATTTTGCAAACTTTTTAGTTTTATTCATACTCGTGTACTCGATTATTAATGCCAGTCTCCTAAATTCATCAGGTACAGCAATTAAATCACAATAATTAAACGCCACAAAAACGTGCTTAATGGGAGGAAGTTAACATAATTGTAACTATTTTTTAATGTAAAAAAAAAAAAAAAAAAAAAAAAAGCATATGCAACTTTTTTTCTGTATAAAATCCAACATAAATCCAACAATTTTTGGAACATTTTATTCAAATTACAAGAAAAAACAAACAAACAAATACTTAAAAAAAAAAAACTGAAATGACCAAAAGATCATCTAAAAATTGCGGGTTGATTATTCGAAATATAAAAAGTAGTTATTTATGTTTGTTTGCTTTTTAGCACATCATTTTTTTCTTTAATTGTTAACAAAGCATTGAAATAACTTTTTGGGCAATTCCTCTATAATATCATTCTATTGATTCTTTAAAAAGTTAGGTAAAAAATAAACATAATTTTGTGTCATGTTTGTCAATAAATATAAATACTATTTAACAGTGTTAGAGGACCTAAAGGACCGAAAATTGGAGCCAAATTGCAAATATAGAAATAAAAAATGTCCTTTGACAATCAGGTGACTATACAGAGATCACGTAGTAATCTGTCCTATTTTATCAAAAGTTACAAACCTTTAAGAAATTCATGTATCTGTCAAAATACTTTCTTATCGGCAAATTATTTTCCTGATATATTTTCTCATGAAATTTGTAATTCCTTTGGGGCAAAAAACTATATTCAAATGGAAAATTAGCGGTTTCTTTAGGTAATTAACTCCCAGAACCAGATCATACATACCTTTTTAATATAAGTTTCACTGTAACAATTGAATAAGTATGTACATGTAACATATATGATAATAAGTATCATTTTTTTCCCAGCATGCTTGTGTGGTCTGCTGGTGAGAGCCAGGGTTCTCACGGGATGAATGGTTTACTGTACTCCTGAAATCTGAGCACCGTGTGAACCCTGACACTAATGCAGCTAATATGGTGTATGAGGCCCAGAAATGTGATTTCTCTAAATACCTGGGTACAGTTTCACAAGCAGGTGCTACAAATCTAATTTTTTTTTCAGTCAGCGCATGACCACCTGTTGTCCTCTCCCTCTTTAGGCGTCTGGTGTAATGTATGAGGTATGTGTGATCCTACCAAATAGCAATGTTATGAATGACATTATGTACAGTAAAGTATCCGTGTGCATTCAAACAATGCCTTAACAGGAAAGTGGAGTATTCACAGGCGTTAACATTGCTAATAGGAGAGTTAGAGAGGGGGAAAAAAATTCACCACAGAACTCTAGTATAGTCGATATTAGCATCTCCAAGCACCATATATAGCGCTATAAACTTTACCATAGCATACTGTTACTATGCTAACGAAATACACCACTATTATTAATTACATAGACTGTACATTACAAAGATATGAATCTATGGGTCAAAGGAGCCTAAACATTTTTTATTTATTTTTTTAATAATACTATCCCAATCTCTGCCATATTGTTTTATACTGTTATTGCCTGGTATCATCATCATTTGTTACATATTACTATTGTTTAATCAAGAATAAAATAAAAAAAATTCTCAGTATAAAATCCAACAAAATTACAATAATTTGGGGAAAATTTGATTCTAATTACAAGAGGAACGAGAAAAATATAAATAAAACTGTTGTTTTTGGTAGAAAGTATTTATTTGTTTGTTTGTCTGTTTTTGTACACATTTTAGTCAGTATAAAAAAAAAATAGCAGCAGCTTTTTGGTAAATTTCTCTATAATATCATTCTATTAAGGAAAAGAAAGAAACATCTTTTCAATGATCACAGGGGTCATTTATAAACTGAGAGTTTTGTTATGAAATATTGAACATTTTCATTAATATTTTTTTTTGTCTTTTTGTAAGCATAAAAAACAACAGAAATTCCAATAGTCAACATTCTGGGAACTTTCACTGTAATAAACATTGTTTGTCTGATACAATGACTTAGGGCTACAATTCCCATGAACAGTCTTGTATTAAAATGTCCATCAGTAAACAGTTCATAACCTCATTGTGTTACCCAGATGAGGATGGGTTCACTTTTGAATCTGATTCCTCTCAAGGTTTCTTCTCAATATCATCTCTGGGAATTTTTCCTTGCCATGATCACCTGGTTTGCTTATTAAGGATAAACTTATAGCTAAACTTAACAGACAGCTATAGGTTAACCTATACAGACTAATTTATGACAAAAGAAAGATGTATTCACAATCTATTTAATTCCGTAAAGCTGATTTGGGACAATGACCATCAATGACCAAATGAAATGTAACAGTTTTGATAACTTTCTAATTAGAAATCGGATTGAAATATATTTGTTCATAATCATGTAAAATCTGATGTTTATGGTAGCATTTATGTATGTATTAATTTATTAAAATATTTACTATGAGTTTAAAATACAGCACAGTTTAATTTCTTTTTTCAGTTCTAGTAAGATTTGTAAAAAAACTCAAATAAAAATCAAGTATATTTTAATCAAACCTAAGTATACATGCATATCAGAAAGATTTCAGGAGGCATGAGACAATACATGATGGTGCTAATTTCCAGCCACTTCAGTAGTCATTCATAGACAGAGATAATAATTTAAAAAAATACATGCGGTTTATTCACAAATCTGATGCTTGATGTGACCAGATTGCTGGTTATAACCTGTTACCTTAATTTTTCTCTCTTAAGTTTTATGAAGCAGTATAGAAGGCACTCAAATGCATTTTATTATATGGCTATCAAATTTAGAATTAAGATGCAGAAATAGCAACAAAAAAAAAAAACACCCTAGCTGTGCATATCTATCCTTCACATGAAACGCTACGGCACATATCCCTCCCTCAGGCTTTAAAAGTCAGTGATAAGTGCAGCCGCCCCAATCCTACACAGTTCTTCCCTAATGCTGCCCTCTCGCTTAATCCTCCCGCTTTAGACCAGCGATCCGCCTCGCCGCAGAACGACGGAGCAAAGTGGAGGGACGGGAAATAAAATGAAACAATGCCGTGACTGATGCCTTCAGTCAGCGTGACCCTGTCGTTTCCACATCCGCAGCTCCTATGCTGCTGCGCTCGCAGTTTTGCAGCAGAACGAGCCGGGGAAGCGGAGTGGGAAAAAGAAAGAGAGAAAAGAAAGAGAAGGATATTAGAGTGCGAAAATATTAACGTAGCAGGAAAACTGCAGCAGAAAGTTACAAAAATGGCTAATGAGTGTAGTCATGAAACGTTTAGCATGCTAGTATACAAAGAGGACGCTAGTCATGCTCGCATGCTGACTAGAAATGCAAATGTTAACCGAAATCATGTAAAGTATAGCTTTTATGCGCGACATGAAAGCCGAACACCAAATCTCATAGCTGAAAATGTGTGATGCGCAACTTTTGTTGCAAAGTATAAATATTATACGTTTAGATAACGTCTGTTAATGACTGAATTTTGTAACAGTGCAGATGAGGCACTGAGGCTGGTCATTGTAGTGCATGTTACCTCAGATTCTAACAAGCCACAACCTGAGGAAAACCTGAGGAAAATGTTCAGGTATATGTTCACAATATATACAGTAATATTCATGTGAAAACATGCAACATTTTTTCATGTGTCTGACACTTTGTGAGGTAGAGACATATTAAGTGTTGTGAGTTGTGAGTCAAGGACGACTCCCGAGCCACACAAATTGCATTTCACAAATATACACTATATGGACAAAAGTATTGGGACACCTGACTTTTCCCCCAGATCTGTTACCACAAATTTGGAGGCACACAGTTGTACAGGAAGTCATTGGATGTGGATATATGGAGTTGGGACTTGAGCGGTCTGCTATAGACATTTAATCTCAACCCTATTGAACGCCTTTGGGATAAACTGGAACCCTGATTGCACCCCGTGTCTTGTGCATCACCTACATCAGCATCACTAGTGGTGTCTAGTGGAACATCTCAGAAAAGTGGATGTTATTATAGCAGCAAATGGACTAAATGTGGAATGGAATAATTAAAAAGCACATACAGTTTTTATGATCAGGTGTCCACAAACTTTTGTCCATATAGTGTATTTGACTATGTGATAATCCTAGACAATTAGTTTTTTAATAGAATAGTACACTATAATATTTGTGGAAATGTTTGTGGACACCTGGCCATAAGATTTATATCTGATTTTTAAACATCCCACTTCACATTTAGTCACTTTAAAAAAATCTCAGATCTTCTGAAGAGGTTCCACTAGTGTCTAGTCTGTATTGTGTGCTTGTAGAGATTTGTGCTCATTCAGATAAACGAGTGTTAGTAAGTGTAATTCAGTTACTAATGTAGGGTGAGGTGAGGAGGCCTGGGGTGCAGTCAGCATTCCAATTCATCCCAGTAGGGTTGAGGTCTGAACTCTATAGCATGAGGCCTTCTGCTCCAACCCATGAAAATCCATATCTTCTTAGAGCTGGCTTTGTGCACAGGAGCACTGTCATGCTGGAACAAGGTTGGGTCTCCCAGTTCAAGTGAATGAAAAATGTCATGCTACCACATCCAGTGACATTCTATAGAAGTGTGTGCCTTTAACTTTATGGTAACAGTTTGGGAAAGAACTGTATTTTTGGTTCTGTAAAACATAATTTGGGAAACAATGAAAAGGTGAAAATACTAAAAATGAGACAGTTATTGTTTTGTTGATACGGTCACTTGAATAAATCATATAATTGTAAGTGACTCTGGATAAGAGCATCTCCAAAAAAACATGGAATGTAATTATGCAAAAATATGTTTAGAAAGAAATGCTAACAAGCCATAGCTGAGGAAAGCCAATATATCCTTGTGTTTTATGTTCCCCGTTTCTTCAGGCACATTAATCTGTGGTACATGTCCTGTGGCTGGGACCTGTATCATCGGCTATCTGACTTTTGGTGAAGGACAAAAACACAATGCGCTACAATTATTAAAAGAGAACAATAACTCCTTCATTTCCTTCAGTCTATATTAATGCACTTAACTAGATAACTAGCTTAGCATAATGTACTTATTTTAAGTTATAATCTAGTGTAGACTTATTCATTGCTAGAGACTCAAAGCACTGTTGTACGTCACTCTGGACAAGGTCGTCTGCTAAATGCCGTAAATGTAAATGTACTGCGACCACGTTTTTGCCTGGTCAATAAAGTATAAAAAAAAGTGCTTTTTACTTGGTGTACAAACTAACAATTGACTTGTTAGCAAAGACGAATTTGAATACATTTTTGTATACAACTGATTTCCTAATTGTTAGTATCATGCTAGCAAATTTGTGGTTAGCCAACTGTTAGCTTACTTTGTTTTTGCAAAAACAATAATAAGCTAATAAACATGGCTAGCTTCTAATTAAGTTCTTACAGATTACACGAAACAATTAGCTAAACTGCTTAGCTTGCGGAATTATTCACAGTGCTACGTGTAAGTGGTAGGACCGTTTTTGTTTATTTATGAATTGATTTTTACACAAACTGTATAGATTTTTAAGAAACATGGCTATTTATTTAAAGAGCTGCTGAAGAGGTAAAATACAGCAAGTTAAACGAACAGCTGGCTAATTTTGTACACAATGTGCAATGTTTAGCTAATGTTGCTAATCAGAAGAGGTTCTTTCCCATCTGTATCTTGATGTGGAAGCAGCAGAAGTGTGTGTGGACAGTGGTTAAAACAAGAAAAAGAAAACGGATGTATCATTTTAAAATGCTGAGAATGTTATTTATTTACTTGTTTATTTATTTATTACAGAAAGAGAGCGAGAGAAAGAGAGAGAAGTATTTTCCCACAAGGAGTCATTCTACTGCAGTTGTAAGATTAATGCAAAATGCAGGAAGCATAAAAACCTTGAATATCTGGCCTTCTGTGACCCCACATGTGTGTATGTGTGTGCGCATAAGGTGAAGTGTGTACTTGCTCTCAAGCTTCTGGTTTGGAGCCGTCTAAGGCACTTACCCATGAAATCTCACCCACCTCAGATGTGGAGCGGGAGCGGGGGAGTCAGACAGTTCAGTGGAGGTAACATCCTCCCCGGTTCTCCTCGCCTTCATAATGGCCTTTGATTAAATCAGGGGGAAGGATAGAATAGTGCTGCTGACAAAACGCTCTGGAACCTTGTCAAGAGGAGGTCAAACATGCAGACAAATAAGGCCGAAATTACTCCCCGAGAGCCCTGGATCTCTCTCACTCGCAACGCTACCTAAAGCACTAAAAGGTATTTATCCGATTCGCCCTGCGGGCTGCTTGGCCTGCGTTTACCCACAATCCTCGCTGCTCGGCAGGCTCTAATTGTGCTGCGCGTCTCCAGAGCTCACTTGGTGGAGTGCAGGTGCAGCGTCCAAGAAAAATAATTGAACAAACAATTAGGGTGAGCGTTCCCGAGCCTCTCGGCTTCGCTATCGACCGTTTAGCTCCTTGCGGCGTTGAAAAGCGCCCGGCGGCGCGGCCTGAGCCGTGTGTATTCTGGCACTTTCTTCACGAATCCCGTAAGCCTCCTTTTCGTAAGGAATTCACGTGACCTCAGGCAGGCCTCGTCCCCTGTCTATGCTGGAAAAATAAACATTCCTTTTTACATGGTGGCATCAAACCTAGCGGCCTTGATGATGCGACGTTATTTTATCTCACCAGCCAACTTTCCTTCCATCCAGGATAAAAACAGGTGACCCTTTGACCTTTTAAATATGTTGAGAAGAAGGATTAAAAATATTTTACATTCCTGTCAGGTCACAGTTCCCCCAAGCCAACCAAAAGTTCACGTTCCCATGGCTGGACTGTAAATAAATACACTAACAAAGAAGAATTATAGCAGGAGCAAATATGTACATGCTATCACAGATCAAACTTCATAATCGTATCAGTGCTATCATTGTAAAGAATGAGACTCTACATGGAATTTACTTTCCGGAGCTTTTTCAAGGGCATGCGGCTCGGGCTGAGAACATATCAGAGCCAAGAATTACGGCTAACGACTTCAACCAAGGCCTCAATTACTCTCAGCCGCCTCCAGCCACGTTGACGTGCCCTAATACTCACTTCTGTTGAGTTTCCCTTCCTTCTCTCTTCTTTTGTCTCGTTCTCTCTCTTTCTTCTTCTTCTCCATCTTCATCACACAGACATTGGCAGTGATTATATAATAACAGATGGGGGACGAAATCAACACGTTTAGCTTGTGTGTGTGTGTGTTTGGGAGAGTTGGAGCCCGGCAGACGGGCTGCACCTGTCAGAAGAGCGACGGTAGTGCTAATTAGCACACCAGAAACTCTGAAAAAGACTATAGTCTATTGTACAGCAACGGTAATAATAATAATAATAATAATAATAATAATAATAATAATAATTCTGCAAAGAGGAGTTGAATTCTTTAATTTTGATTGGTCAAAAGCTGTTGATTCTTTTTCTATGAGAGCAAATTTGACACAATTGAGGTTGTAGCTACAATAATAATAATAATAATAATAATAATAATAATAATAATAATAATAATAATAATAGAATAATAAATAAAAGTTTTTTGTAGTTGATCGGACATAAAGATTAGTACTGGACATTATTACACCACACTACATTGTACCACACTGTACTTCACCACAATATTGTACCAAACTTCACTACACAATACCGCACTACACTGTACCACACTACATGCACACAACCGTATTATACTAAACCACACTAAACTATACGACAAGACTAATACTTTACCACACTACACAGTACAGTACACCACACTTCATTATTTCACCAAAATTTGGTACCAAACTGCACTACACAATACCACACAACCCTGTACCAGACTACACTGTACAATATACTGCATTATACTACACAAAATGTACACAATATTATACTACACTGTAACACATTGAACTACACCAGAATATAGTACCAAACTATACAACACAATACCATATTACACTGTACCACACTACATTATCCCATATTGCATTACACTGTAACACAATATATTACACTACTCTACACTACATCATCCTACACATCACCCTACACTATACAATAGAATACTTTATCACACTACACTACACTACACTACTATACTATACTATACAGTACTATACTATAGAAATGACAAGATATTTGAAAAAACATTTTCACAGAAACTTTTGATTTTGATTTCAACCCAAACTATTATCTAAGCTTCTGTTATCAAAGAAAAAAAAAACACTTTCTGACCAATCAGATTTGAGAATTCACATATCTTAAATTTAAACAAAAGCTTCTCTTGCTTCGTGCCAGACGTGATTTTTTTTTTCACCCTCTGTAGTCCTGCTGTCATTCCCTGAGCTCGTCTCACACTCGAGGCCATTAGAGAAGAGACGGGGGTGAGAGAGCGGATGGGAGACCGACACCTCGGAGTTAAAGGTTTTTAAACCCACCACAGTCCACTGAACAGGCTTCTACTAACACACACACACAATTTCTGACAGGTTGAAAAAAAAAAAACTCCGTACGGTATTGTGGATTCGTGAATAGGTTTGACTTACAGATTGCAGATGTTTTCCTGCTCATGTGAATCTGACCTTCACCTCGCTGTTGTAAATCTGATTCCTGAGATGTTTCTCTCTCTCCCTCTCTCGCTCTCTCTCTCTTTCTCTCTCTCTCTCTCTCTCTCTCTCTCTCTCTCTCTCTCTCTCTATTAAAAACCAGGAACAAATTACAAATAGGCTTCTGCTCATCCCTTGTCATCAACTTGTCATTACTTATGCTACAGTATATAGTGAACTAGATATGCTTATCAATCTATTCCCTACACTATAGCCCCTCATTGTATTTTTTACTCTGTTGTATCTGCATCTTAAATCAGATCCAAAAGTGGATTTCAGACTAAACAAACACTGCATTTGAATGATTGCCAAAATAAAATGCCAAGTGTAAGAAAAAAAAAAATGCTAATGCAAAATAAGTATATATGCTCCTGGGCTTAAAAAGGGCCCACACAGGCAATATATGAAGCTGTCAATTGTCTTTAACAACGAATCATTGTACAGGAAATGAAAAAAATCTAATGAATAGATGAAGTAGCATGGTATACCACTGCTGAATGGGGAAAAGAATTGCATATATTTAATGAAGGCAAAAAAAAAAAGTAAGGAATTAAACACTTTAGGATTCTGGCTTTCTAGGAAAATAATCAAGGACATAGCGAGCAGCATGTGCCATAGTGGGTTATTCTTTTATTTATTAAAGAACCCCACACTCATTTATAAATGATCAATCTTTATTTCTTTCCTCTAAAACGTTTGGCACTCCGCTTTTTTTTTTCCCCATCTTTCTCAAAGATGTTTTTACAGAGAAATATCCATCCTGAAGACTCCCAAAGAGTTTTAACTTAAACTTGGACATTCGAGACTCCTTCCAGATGTGTTGCACATCGTTTTATGAAAAAAAACCTCACCAACTTTACAACTTTATTCATCTCAGAGGGAAATGATTATTTTTAGATAGATAGATAGATAGATAGATAGATAGATAGATAGATAGATAGATAGATAGATAGATAGATAGATAGATAGATAGATAGATAACTTTATTTACCTCAGAGGGAAATGATTATCTACCGACGGAAGGACAGACAGACAGACGGAAGAACGGACAGACGGACGAAGGGACAGAGAGACAGACAGATAGGTAGATGTATTCTGTTGGCTGAATTAAAACAGAAATTCGTTCAGGCAGTATAAAACTGTCAAAGACAACAATTCGAGAATAAAAACGCAGCACTGAAATGAGATCCAAGCAAACAGCTGTGGCAGGTTTGAATCATTTCCTTTACATCTGCAGTGATGGAGTCTTTTAAATGTTTTTTTTTTGTGTGTGTGTGCGTTATGGGAAAACTAATATCATTTATTAATCACTCACCAGCACATGTTCGCAAGCTGGTAGAGGCACGTTAAAAAAGATGTGGACTTCTAAAGCTCCTGGAGGCTTGAGGAAAAAAAAGGGATTGCACCAGAAATATACATGACCTTACAGATACTGCAGGGCAAAAAAAAAAAATATATGTATTTGGGGGGGTAGGTTTTGACACATTGACATACTCGCTTATCTGACTAAAGGGAACAAGTGGTGCTTTCATTTAGTCATGCGTGCAGTAAAACAGCAATGAATAAAACAAAATAAGGTGAAAATTGTGTCTGTTATTATATATAGAAAAAAGCAGCGTCGGTGTGGAAAGGCTTCGCGGGTTTTTCTTTTTTTTTTTTACACATGCTAATGCGGCTTTGTGTTTTTAAATTATTAAACAGAGTTTGGGAAACACCTGCTGGGAGTGGATTCGTAGTTTTGGCTTTCAACAAATAGCTATGACATTACTAGACAAGGCTAGCCCTGTAAGAAAGGGAGAGGGAGAGAGTGATGGGGTAAGCTCGAGAACTGAAGAGCGCCTCGGGCTAGGAAGTAATGAGTGCTTTTCCACCGAGGGTTTGGACCCAGTATTTGAAAATTGTTTCGTGTCTTAATAAATCTTAAAAGTGTAATTTACTTGTGAAAGAGGAATAACAAAGGCACCGGCGCTGCGTTTGATAAAAACCACTTGTTAAGCCTGATGTGTCGACGAGGCCTCGGATGGCTTCTTATTATTCTTCTTTTTCATCTTCTCCATTTTCTTTTTTTGTTCTTTCCTCAGGTGGCAGCGGGGGTGCTGACAGATCTTCCCAGATGCTTTATTCGCAGTGTCGGGATTTGCCGAGTGAAAATTAGACAGGCTTCCGGTCGTGTTAGGGGTTCAGCCAGTTGGAAATGTCTGCAGTGGGAACAAAGTCTATAAACTCAGCATTATCGTTACGAACGTCACGTTATTCCAAAGAGCATCTCATTATATACTTAGAAAGAAATCCGTTTTTTTTTTTTTTTAAGAACAAGAAATTATATTGTTAAATAAAAATAAAACCTTACTAAATATAGTAATAATAATAATAATAATAATAATAATAATAATAATAATAATAATAATAGTATATTATATGGACAAAAGTGTGTGAACACATGACCATAAGATTCCACATTAAGTCCTAATTTACTGTTATAATAACCAAAATTTTTGGACTGGTCCACAATTTTTCTGGGAAGATGTTCTACTTGATTTTATAGTGCACTTGTGGACGTTTATCTTCATTCAGCCAGTACCTGAGGTGAGGAGGCCTGGGGTGCAGTCAGCATTCCACTTCATCCCAAATGAGTTTTGTAGTGTTGAGGTCAAAGCTCTAGATCTTTCACTCCAACTCATGTACACCATATCTTCAGGTTTGGGTCTCCTAGTTAAAGTGAAGGGAAAATTCATTCTGGCCCATCCGTAGACATCATGTACAATTGTGTGCCTTCAAGATTGTGGTAACAGTCCATATAAGTTTTGCATATATACAATATAGACAAAAGTATTGGGAAACCTGATCTTTCCTGCCACATGTGGTTTTTCTCCAAACTGTTACCACAAAGCTGGAAGTACACAACTGTATAGGACGTCTTCGGATGCAGTATAATAAATCTTTACTTTCACTTGAACTTGGAAACCCAAACGTGTTCCAGTATGGCAATACCCCTGTGCACAAAATGAGCTTTATTAAGATATGGTTTGCAGAGGAAGATCTTGAGTGGTCTGCTATAGAGCTCTGATCTCATCCCTACTGAACACCTTTGGGATGAACTGGAACACTGACTGCACCCAAGGCCTCCTCACCTCACCTACTGTACATCAGTACCTGATTTTACTAACACCCTTGTGGCTGATGAACACAAATGTCCACAAGCACACCTCGAAATCTAGTGCAACATCTTCCCAGAAGAGTGTAGGGAATTATAAGAGCAAATTGGAACTAAATGGATCTAAATGTGATGCTCAAAAAGCACATACCATTCTTATGACCAAGTGTCCTCAAACTTTTGGCAATATAATTCATGCTGATGTTTTCCCAAGATTACTTTGTTATACTTTACATTTTTCCCAGTTCACTGTTAAAAATGCAACCTCCATATACGTCTAATAGAAATGTGCTTAATATAACAATGTTATACGACAATGTAGGGACGGCACCTTGAAATATGCCACATATTTCATAGAAGTAAATGGAATCTTTCCCAGTTGCATCTTTTAAATCCTGTATTTTTACTTGCTTCTGATTTCCTCTGCTTCCAGGCTGTATGTTGGATTTCAGTGTCAGGCGAGCTGATGGCATTATTATTGGCTTTTAGTGCCTAAAGGCAGTGCAGAACAAGCACGGGTTAGCTTGGCTACATCTCGTGTGTGTGTGTGTGTGTGTGTGTGT
>JAAIIK010000044.1:1957273-1978801 GCA_014706435.1 Silurus glanis | reverse complement strand
CCATTACACAAGTCCTGGAGTGGAAAATAAGACATCATCGGGGTGTTTACCCAGCTCGTGGACAGCTGCAGGTCAAATCGTGAAGGTTGTGCACAGGAAATTTCACTCATTGTCTCGAAGACGTGAGCAAACTCTGAGGAGATTAGATCTGAAACTAGGCTCTTTTTTTCTTTTTCCTTTTTTTTCTTCTGGCTTACAGAAAAGAAACAAAAAGGGTTTAAAAATTAACTCACTCCATTACATTCCAATCTCAATCATAAATTGAATTTTTTTTTTTTTATTTTACTAGGAAGCCTTATTGAGATCAATGACTCTTTTACAATAGGGAGCTGGCCAAGGTAGCAGCCAACACACAAAACTCAACATTGAAATACACACATTGAAATCAAAATCCAATGTTTAACACAGAGGTCTTTTACTAAAATGGCATGCCACCAAATTCTTCATGAAAGCCTTAAATGCATCAGTTGATATGAATAATTAGAAATCTAAATCTTGTTGCAAATTAGTCCATGACCAAGTTCATTGGAAAATGGAATGGAAACAAAAATTGAAGCATGCAAAAAAAAAAAAAAAGCAACTGTTTGGAGGAATGCAACTGTCACCTTCCAGAAAAGGTATGCTGGGATTTTACCCTGTACAACTTTATAGATAAAAAAAACACACTTGGTGGCAAAAGTTTGCAAACACCTACATTTTTATCATTTGTCAGAGACACATGCATGTTCCTTATGTACATATTCAACTAGGTTAATTAACGATCTGTAGATTTACTTTGAACAAACAAATATATAAACCTACCGATGTTCTACTTTATTTTCATCAAAAAAACGTCCCTTGGCATGGATAACAGCCTTACACACTTTTGGCATTCGGAGAGTTTGTTTCTCCAAACATTTAACTGAAATGCTTTGCTATGCCTCTTGTAAAACTTGCCAAAGGTGTTTCAATAGGATTCAGCAGTTCAATAGGATTTAGGTGCGGTGACAGTGAGCTGGATCTATCATGGAACAGCCTGCCCAGTTTGCTCTCTAAATTGCATATACAGAGCTTGAATGTTAGAGTTTTGGGTCATTGTTTTGTTGTATGATGAAGTTGGTACCAATTAGTTGCAGTACAGATGGAATTGCGTGTTGTTGAAGTATGAAATGGTAGCCATGTTGGTTCCTTTTACCCGGAATAAGTGTCTTACCTTCCCTGTTTGGCTTTGGGGGTGAAGCAGTCTGCTAACATCTTCTCTCCTGTTCTCCATCTTACACAATTTCTTTTGTTAGAGCCAATGTCCAATTTGGCTCATCTGTTGTATATGTTGTAAATACAGAAAAGACACATGCATGTGTCTCAAAACCTATAATAGATTCTTTTAAAACTTTTAGCAGCCACTTTTTAGCACTGTGTAGCACACCACCAGTGCTATTTTCTATCTGCAGTCAATGCTGTCCATCCCAATATATCCGAAAGAAGCAATGATAAGTAGAAGTGTTTTTTTTGTTTGTTTTTTTAGAGAGGAAAAGTACCTTTCACAAGTTTCCTCCTGAGATGTAAACTCAGACAGGACAAATCAGATTGTGTCACATCAAGTCTAGTTTTATCAGTCGTTTATAGATCTTGTAACATATGTGATGTCGGTTTCAGAGATCTTACACATCAATAGACTTTTTTAAATAGTAAAAAGTGCAATATTATCTTGGAATATTTGGTACTTACAGTAGGTTGGTTTAAGAAAGCAAAACTTTTCATTATGAAAATGATGCTTTCTGTGAGGATTCTTTTTTTTTCTGGGAAGAAGTTTCCAGTGTCAGAGCTTTGTACCAGTCAGAGGTAAAACTCTTCCTGGTTTAAGTTTTCCAGCATGGAAGGGATCTGTTGTTTATAGATCTTGTAACATTAAAGATGCCTGATTTGCAGATGTTGCACATTATTAGATGTAGCTTTAAATGGATAAAAAGTAGAATATTTTGTTCTGTACTTACTTTGGACTCACAAAGAAAACATTTTAGTCACTGATGCAATGTTTTTTTTTTTGTGGAGATTTGTTTATTGTATTGTATTGTATTTATTTATTTGTTTGTTTGTTTAGAAGGAGTCTCCAGTGTCAGGGCTTTGTAGCAGTCAGTGGTACAAGCTAATCCTAAATTATGTTTTGAATGAGAGGGATCAGTTGTTATATGATATTGTAAGGTAAGATAATGTAAGATACTACTCGTGTTTATTGTGAGGAAATGTACAAGTGGCATTCTTTGGAAGGAGTCGTCAGTGTCAGAGCCCCTCATGGGAAACATTTATGTTTAATAGGTATTGTAAAGTAAGTGCTACTTGTTTCACAGATATTATTAAATTAGGTAATATAAAGGGACAAAAAGTACAATAAATCGTGATACATTGAAAAGATGAGCGTGACTTTTTTTTTAGTTCTTCCCTCCAGCATGTTTCTTAACATGGTACCAAAACGTGTGATCATTATGACGGCTCGAACCACGTTAGCAACTGCTAGTCTGGTAGTTTGAGTCACTGTTCTGATTGCAATAGAATTAATGAAACATCGTTGTTGCCCTTGTTGTTGTAGTAGATAAAAAAAAGAGTTATGCAAATCTGCGAGTGTTAATTCCTCCAGGGAAAACAAGGGCAATGTGAGATCTCCGCCGCCTGGTCACTAGATGCTAGCAAGACCTCGGTATTGTTCTGAGAAGAAATAATCAATAATTTCCATAATTATGACACCCTAAACAAAGCGTGCACAAAGAGAAAACAAAGGCATGACACGCGTCGCCTCAATTGTAACACATCCACCCATCCACCCTATCCCCTCTCCTCCTCCCATCCCAAAGCATGCTGTCTCACTATAACGTCCTGCTTGTAAGACAGAAAGGAAAAAAAAAATATATATATATATATATAAATATATATATAAAAAAAAGAAAAATCTGCTATAAAAAACACAGGCTGCAGCTGGCGACACAAATGCGTTTTGGAGGCCGTGGGCCGGCGCTCGCAGTTTGGCCCGATAAATGTATGGAATCAGCCGGCTCCTAAAAACTACAATTACAGGTGATACACAGATTCAAATCACAGGCCTGCCTCTCTGCGAGCTGGGGAAAATTGTCCTAATGACGGGTTTGGAAGCTCACGGAACGAGGGAGGAGAGGATGCGTGCAGAGGGAGGGTGGTAGCGAGGCGGAAAGGGAGGGGGCGTCTCTCATTCTCTCTCGCCACTCGTTTTCGTTGTGTCTCTTTCTCTCGCTCGGTCGTTTTTTTTCTTTTTTTTTTCTTTTTGCAGCATGCAGGCGGTAGCAGCTGCACCTGTGCGCTCGGCGCTCTGTGCCTCCCTTAATGATATGGAATGATATCATTAGCCAAAGTGTTCATAAACAGATGTTGAGCCGCTGCCTAAATACTGTCAGCTGAGCGGCGTGCATCCTGAAACGGTATTATTTATATCCAACGTTTAAGTTTGTTATGTTAATAACCCAGCTATTAGCAGGCAGGATGTTGCGGGCAGAATATAAATGTCACTGTGCTGGCTGCCAGCATGCAACAGCAGAGAGAGTTAAGTACATCTTCACGGGAGCAAGGGGGTGGAACGCTAGCGCTATGTTTAGTGCTATTGTTTCTGTGTCTTTTTTCCCCCACACTTAGCACCTTGGGGAGTGAGACTGTGTGTCTTTTTTTCCTTTTTTTTTTTTTTTACATATGTGCAACTGAGGATGAGTGTGTTTCTCCGAGGCGCACCTGATTTGCCACGCTGACTCGGCTTGAGAGGCGTTTTTTTGACCAGCATTGAAGGGAATTGGCTCCCTCCTTCCTCCATCCCCCTCGACGCCTTCTTTCCGCAGGAAGACAGAATGCTTGAGAGAAGAGCAGGACCTTTGGTTAGGGCCATGTGGAACATTGTCAGGATCTGATCTGATGTCTATTCCCATTTGCAACTCCGGTGCTAAAAAGCCAGCTCGCTCTGCAATATGTAATGTATAAGTTAAGAAATAACGATGGCTTGATCAGGATAGAAGGTATTTGGATAGCAGCTCGAGGGCTATGTGTTGAAAATATTGCAGTAGCTCTGTTTATTATGTTTGTTTTACAAATTACGGAGGTGAAAACTGACTTTTTACAGTAAATATGATTATGAATAATTTACAAAACATTCGTGCCCTCCAGAAGTCTTTTTAGACATTTAACTTATGAAAGAATAATTAACATTTTCTATGTAGGACCAAACAACAAACATATCCACGTGGAACCCTGTGGAAAAATTTTGCTTATGTGAAAGAAGACAAACAAATTTGTGACATCACTATAACCATGGTTAGCTCCATAGTGAGTCCCCTTTAGTGACTCATGAAAGTATTACTGTGATACTGTGTACCTTGCTAAGCTACTACTTATAAGCTAGCAAACTTTCTAGCTATTTCTAGTATTAAACATTCCAACAGAAGTAAAAATTCAACAAATAAACTATGTTCATTTTACTATGACAGCACAACAGTTCGAAAATGTGCAAGAGTTCATTTAATATGGCCACATTTACTGTGTTTTCCAGAAGATTCCACAATGAACTCACTCGATCACCTTTCGTATATCTATATATATAAAGCTCAAATACCACTGACTGACTCACTCACTCATCACGAAATCTCAAAAACCACTGAACGGATTGCAATGAAATTTGGAACATACCTTCCTCTTGGGTCTTAGGTGCTCACTAAGAAAGGGTTTTGAAAAATTCGCCCTGGATCGCGGCTAACTCGCGAAAAACGCGATTTCTCACGCATTGTAAATTCTTCGAAATAACATTACGGATCCTAATGAAACTTACTACATTGTTTCTTATTAGATGTTAGATGCACGATAAAAATTATTTTCAAAGTAGTTTGCCCTGTATCGGTACTACAAAGGGGTAGTACGTTATTTGTTGACGTTACGTTCTGATCTCTGCTCATCCAGTCCTGCTCAGTGCTTACTGCTTATTGCCATATTGCTTAGCGTTCTGCCTTCCGTAGCGAAGCACGGGTACTTTCAGCTAGTATATATATTACTTCAGAAGTTTCCATTTTTGCTAGTTTAAGCCATTACAATGACACAATCGCATCTAAACATGTTTTTTTTTGTTAGTAGTCGATGCTAAAAAAAGTGCGATTTTACTCAAAGGTTTTTCCTTAGGTGTTTATCAGCATAACTAAGGTAAATTTGATGCGAAAAAGGATTTTAGGAATTAAAGATTTTATTTAGCAGTCGATGCTACAGTAGGTGTGCTTATGGGATGGTTTTAGTTGTATACACACTTTTATTCAGTTATTTTTCAACAAATCTGAGGTAAACTGTTTATGTGCTAGATAGTTAAATTATTACATGAGCATCACGTTCAAGCTGTCTTGATTTTTCAAGGTTTGCATGTCGGAAAAACGCCGTCAGGACATTTCATGTGAGAAGTGAAAAAAACAAAACAAAACATGGATTTGTTTTGAAAAGCATAAAGGTCATGAAAAAGCTACTTCCACAACCATTTAGACAACAAAGCAACAAGCTAGTTAATTTTAGTGACGATTCTATTGTAGATGATTACCTTCTGAAAACTTTTAGTAGCATGGTCTGTGTTGTATCATTAACAAAATATCGTGCCTGTATATTAACTGATCTTAAGCTAATTCTGGTACAAACTAGAAGAAGAGAAGTGCAAACAAGCGAAAAGTATCCTGTCTCGATTTTTTCCTCAGCTCCTCATCGTCTTGCTTTTGATTCAGAGGATTTGAATCCGCACTGATCCCCACCTCCTCGCTAACCTGCTCACATTAACACACACCCAGGCATGAGTCAGAAAATCACCACGCTACATGTGTTAACAGATTTATGGAAAAGGTTAGGGCATAATGCCATCACCCCCCCATATAAACCCCCCACCCCAATCCCTTTTCTCTCTGACAGGGCCTGCTATTAGGCTCGTTTGTCCGTGCTGATGTGACAGCCCGTTTGACTCTTCCCCCAGCGTGGCCATTAGTCCCCTTGCGTTGTTCTCTGACAGACACAAGGCTATCGGGCGCTCCTGCAACCCCTCTAATTATTTCCTTGGGCGGCGCGAAGGTAATTTTTAACCTTTCACGTGCACCTGGGGAGCCTTCTCAAGGGAGCCAAGGTGTCTGTGTGGCATTCAGTCATCAAAACATGACCTTTAATGGCCGTGCAGAGAGCAGTTGGCACCAGTGGCATGCGCCGCGCCATGCTAATACTGATGGCTAATTTATGCAGCAGTGGCCTAATCAATTTAGGTGGAGAGATAGAGGAATCCGGGGGTGGGGGGGGGTTTGAGGAGTGTCATCTGCCGGACTAAAAGAGGTTAAAGGCATTTTGGAGAATGAGTGAGAAGTCGCAAGAAGAAGAAAAAGAAGGTGAAAGGAACGTGTGTGAATGTGGGTGATATGGAGGGATGGCGAGCAGGAAGTGAGGGGAGAAAAGTATGTCATGGATGACGCAGCCAACATGATCACGGAACCTTCACAGAATCTGACTAACATTTTGTGTCCTTTTTTTGTGAGAACGTATTCTCATCCATTAATATAAGAGCATTATACATTCACTTTAGGAATAACTTGATGTCCTTCAGAGACACTGACTCCTTCTGAAAGTTTGAAATCCGATATCTCAGCATTCAGTTGTGTTCAGTCTTTTTTATGGTTTAGAAACTGAAATAGAAACATGAAAACCTTTAGCCTTTTATGCTGAATGTAATCATCTAAAATGTTTAGAACTTCTTAATCTAAAACTTTTCAACTTATTTATCGGCATTTCTGAGGTAAATGTTAGTGTCTGTAGCAGCTTCATGCTGGTTTTCTTGTCTTTGCTGTTAATGTCAACCTTTTATTGACTGTTCAAAATAATTTGGTAAAAAACAAAAAAGAAAAAAGACACAAAATCACAAATATTTGTTGTATGTTCTTCAATTTAATATTGACACTTTTTCTTGTTGTGAGCAATAAAAGATCATTGCAAAACAATCAAAAATACGAGTTCATGGGTGTATCAGAGACGGCCCTCAGTGCTGATGTTCTGAGCACAGATGAGGAGGATCAATGAGGAAGCTTCAGTGTCTTTATGTAAAGCCGATTGTATTACAGCCTGCAAAATGAAACTCATTCATTATTCGACAGTAGCAGCTGGGGTGTGTGTGTGTTGCATGTGTGTGTGTTTGTGTGTGTGTGTGTGTGTGTGTGTGTGTGTGACGTCAAGAACTGTAGTAAGTCCATCTGCCATAAAATAGCAGCTTTATTTATACAATTCAAAGAGTCTGACAAACATTGTGTAGGCAGGCCTCGCGAATATGATAGTAAATATATTTTGATGAGGAAAGAAAAACAGCTATGCGGTGATGTCACACACAAAAGTCTTAACATTTTGCAGGCCGTCAGATTAGAAATGTTTGGAGTAATGCATAAGCATGTTTCTAAATCATTCATCACACTGAGACTGTTCAGTGCTCATTTGAATATAATTCATATTTATACCACACTATTGTGGACTTCTTGAATCTGAATGGCCGGACACTTTTGACCCATCTTCTATAGGGCAGCTATGACAGTAGTAATCCAAGCCACAGGTTCATATACATGCACTCGGTCTAAATAGTGTTTCTTTAGTCTAATTTGCAGACATGTGTATGGAAGGCACTGGATTGAATCTAATGTTTAATGTTTAATAAGGAGTCTCCAGTGTAGAACTATTCAAAAATTCCTCTCAGGATGTAGGACATGTATAAAGGACACTCCACTGAATCTAATCCTTCTTAATAAACAATTGGAAATGAACAATGTGCCATCATTAATATAGTGAAGCTTTCTGTATGATGTTTATGCAGTTAAGGAGTCTCCAGTCAGACTATTTGTAAAAGTTGATACAGTGAATGTGTTTATTTGGATATGTTTAATTTATGAAAGTATATGTAATAAGGAGTGTTGTTTTTTTCTTTTTTTTTTGTTTTTGCAATGGGAAAGTCCTCAGGATAGAAGACTTGACAGTTTCATGGCAACATGACAAATTTGGTCTTGATCATTTCAAGAAGGAGGAATAAAAAGTTCAGCTGTTTATAAAAGGTTATCACATGGGTTAAAGTATAGTTAAAAATGATCCACAACATGAAATGTTTTTTAAAGAACAAAACGCATTATAAAAACGAAATAAAAATAATACAAACTAAAATAATTGAAGAAACAAACAAACAAAAAAAAACATGGGTGTTGACAAATTGACAGAGAGATAAGTAAGAAAGTAAATAAAATCAAATAAATACATTTTACCTCTGCTAAATGCTTTTGTGTACAAATAATAAAACATTACACGATGTCCAGCTCGATTTTTTTGGTAATAATATCCTTATGTCTGGCCGCATCACTGCACCTCATCGTTGATTATTTGCTCCAAGTCGTGAAGTGTTATGTTTGTTACATAGTGGCTATACACACGGCGGTTTACAAAATCGCACAAACAACAAACAAAAACACGCACAGCTAAAACGCAAATAAACGAATATGTTTGTATGGCATACCACTGCCTCGGTTTCTCTCTGGTAATACTGGAGCAGCAGGTGAACCAGTTCACAGCCTGAAGACGGAGGCATTGTTCCATCTCACAGTAAGAGAGGCCATTAACTTAGAACTATGAAAGCATATGGGGAGGATATGCATTTTAGGCAGAGAGAGAGAGAGAGAGAGAGAGTGTTAGAGAAAGAGATACAAGTGAAGCCTCAGGCATGTGTACGAGAAGCTGCCAAGATTTGTATTTGTCCGTAACATCCGTGAATTGCCACGCATTATTAATCGTTTTTGCTCTTCTTCGGGTATCATCCGCTAACAATATTAACGCCGCCGAGAGTAAAAAAAAAAAAAAAAAGTATGTATAAAACATGAAAGCTCTGTTTGCAAAAGGAAGTCATATTGAAGATTGATTCCCCACGAACATTCACCGACTGCTCGGAGTGTCATTAATAACATTATCGTATTACAGTCGAAGGATAAACAGTTGGATTAAGGCGTCTTTGCGTAGATGAAGAACACACAATTGACGTATCGGTTATATCAGAATATAAAAGCGCAATCGTTATTAAATCGCGGCGTTGCTTTGCATTCGCTGACACGGGATGACATTTATGTTTGGAAGCGGGGGAAAAAAAAAAAACCTAAACGAAAACGGCAAATGCGAATGTAATTGTGTTTAGTGGCGAGTGGATTTCCTGTGCTCATTTGAAAACTTGTCAGATCCTATGAGAGCTACTGATGAACCCCTCCATCGAACCGCTTCTAATCGCTCTTCGTTTTTAACGCATGGATTTGCCCGGCCGCTGTGAAATCTTCGCTCGGGGAGGTTTGGTTGGGGGAAAAAAAAAACATTCTTTTAAACTCCAGCGAAAAGGTCAGCGCGTTTTTTTTCTTCTTCCCCCAGAGCTACGTAATATAATAAAGAAATAAAGGAGGGACAGAAAAAAATACACACGAGGAAAGACAGATTCCTTGTACACGTGCATGTCTGATTGATATTCCGAATCTATGCCCGGATCTGGCCACCACGTCGCCATTAAGCCTCGAAATGATGCGTTCTATCACCCGCATGCCTCACCTGAGTATTGCATTACTGAAGGAAAAGGATGAATAATTAATGATGAGGAATAGGTTCCTGGCAATCGCCATGCCTGCAATTTAATAATGAGCATTATGTTACTTCTTGTTGTTGTTGTTTTTCACTTGCAAAACCTCCCCCCCCCCGCCCCCCCCCCACCACCACCGCACACCCCAAACCCCCTCCTCCCTCCGGTCGCTTCTGTTTGCTCGTTCTCGCATTCTCTCTCACTTGTTTTCTCTCTCTTTCTCCCGTCTGGTGTCATTCATTTGTCTTATGTGTCCAAGTGGTGCAGTGGAAATGACCTCAAAGTTCACGTGGCTGCAGGTTTCACCTTTACGTATACCCGTGTGTCCACTCACAGCTACGAGAGGACACGTTATTCTCAGTCGGGCAGCTTTACGGAATGTTATAGAATTAATCAAATGTAAATGCATTGTTCTCGAATATTCTGGAATAATCGAACGTGTTTTAAAGAGGACCTGGATGCTGCTAAGACAAACGAAAACGATGTTCGTCAATAGCGATGTAACAATCGGAGAAATCGGATCGATGCGTCTCTTTAAACGCAATGATTCGAAACGTCTTAGCCATCGATCGATCCTTAGCATTTTGAAGCAGAGGAAGTGTAAATAAAATCGGACCTTCTAGCAAGGTTACTTCTCTGCGTCATCATTTTGTGAAATAAGACAAGATTCTGGAAAAAAAAAATATGGTCGCATGTATATCAGAGGCTGTTTGATGGAATCATATTGAATATTATATCTATTCATATTGAAAATAGAATCAATGAATCTGTTTAAGTTAAGCTACTACTTTGCTTATATAGTAAGAATATATATATATATAAACGTTTAAAACCTCTCTAGCACTAAACAATCATGTTAATAACATGATTGTTATAACTTGAATGATGTACTTGAGGTCGAGGAATTCCACAAGTTCATACTGCTGTCATTTCGAGCTCTTCAAACTTTTTCCCCAGGGTTTCTGGGCGTTTCCAGTTTAGGCCACACCCACTTTTTGGGTAAAATTCGAGTTTTGCATCGCTAAACATGCACAGGTACGGATAGTGTGATTTGCTACACTTGATACTAAATAAATATTAGACAATTAAGCAAGGGAGAGGAATGTCTGGTATATTACACATGACATTTGTTATATTCATTTGGTTTAAAAATCAGTTAGATTTAGAGAGAGAGAGAGAGAGAGAGAGAGAGAGAGAAACTTTACTGCATATGGAGTGTTTGGTGCTAAGCAGCAGGCTGATGGCGATTGGACGAGTGAATACGCTTGGACGGTGGTCGCTGTGTGCGTAAGTGTGTGCGTGTGTGTATGTGTGCGTGTTTGGCCGGCGGTGTGTATTTGCGCGTAGGCCAGGTCCTTGCTGCAGGCGGCTCAGGTTGGCCCGAGTACCGCAGGAGAGCAGATGGCCAGCCAAAGCTTGTAGTCACACTTACCTTCTCTGCTAAAGCCCCAATCCCCCAACACACACTCCTCCAAGACTGGCCGGCGCACCGCCGAGAGGCGCTTCAATCTGGACGCAAACACAGCCTGCCAAACGCTCACCACACACATACACACACTCACACACATACACACACACACACAGGCAAATGGACTTCTTTTGATTTGTCCCCCAGCCAGATACAAGGTCCTTCAGAGTAATTAAGATACCTTGGAAAAAAACGAATCCATTGGTTTGAAAATGATTAAACAGGTATGATTAAGGAGTGTTGAAAAAAGCCTGTGGTTTTTTAAGGTGTGTGTGTGTGTGTTGTGTGTGTGTGCGAGAGAGAGATGGCGTTTCGGCCATCTTCCTGACTGACAACCGTTTGAGATATTCGAATACTCCCAATGTATCCAGTCTATTGTGGCACCGATGACAGAGCTAGCAATTGGACGTCGCACGCTACACTGCTAATGCCGTTTTTTTCGAGCGAACAGCTTGGGGCCGTACAAAAATGCCACATCCAGAATCAATAATGCTTAGAGGCGGCGCACGAGTCTGCCTGACATTGCTCAGCTGTGCCTCTTGGCTCCGGACATGGCGAACACACACTGTTATTAGCCGAGCGTTAGCATCGCAACCGAGTGCAGATGTTAAAGTGGTAGTTCAGAAGCAGCTCACACATAAAAAATAAATAAATAAATAATACAATAAAATATAAACCAAGCGCGAGCTCTCACCTCTCTAATGAAAACAGCTTGATAATGAGATTTTTCAGGTCAAATAAGAAAAGGAGAAATTGTGTGCATGGGTAAAGAGCCAAGATATAAAAATTATTCTTACTTTACTGTACCTTTTCTTATGCAAATAGTAGATTGTGGAGGAAGAAGGGCGACGAGAAATGTTGAGGTTGTGTAAGTTAAAAACATGAATTACAATCTTAAATTGCAATAATAATAATAATAATTACTATTTAATTAATACTTAACTTTAAATAACTATAAATTATTAATAATTATTATTATTAGTAGTAGTAGTTAATGAAGTAATTTAACTGATGTATATATGTATTATTTTATGTAATTCTTTCAGTAAAAATTCTTCCTCCATCACAGAATAGCATTTTTTGTGTGGTTGGGCCTGAGAGCCAGGGCAGATTGTCAGTTAAGTGCAAAACTTGCATTTCAATTCCATCACCATGTCAGCCAGCTTTTCTCCTCAGACTTATCTTCCAGGGTGTCGCTGGTGCCGAAGTCATCCAAAAAGCCTCCGGGACGAGTGGAAGAGAAGGGGGGGGGGGGGTTTGGGGGGAGTTGGAGGACGTTAGCATCCCTCTCTGTTCCAGAACAGATGTCACCCGTGTTAACGTTGAGCCGGTCTCGTTGAGTGCTCGGCAAAAGGTCACCGTCATATGGCAGGTTAAACGGGCTAATTGTAAAATTTAGTCATGGTGCTCCAGGTTATGATCGTCGACAGAATTATACCATAATTAAAGGTCATTGGATTTGCATTGGAATCCATTATTTTGTAAAGAGGCCGGGGCAGGCGTTTGCATATTATTGGCCACGCTGCTCGAAATGTTTGAAGTGCGCACTCCCAAGTCTTTGCAGCTCATGCTGAGTAACTCTCGGAAGACATGGAAGCAAACAACGAATGGCAAGTTTGACAAAAGTCATCGGATTCATCGGAATAGACTTTTGCCTTTTGGAGTTCTGGGGGATACTTGGCATTTTAAGTATTTTAATTCTTTTTTTTTTTTATTGCACCCTGCTAAAGTACCTACCAGGCAAATTTAGGAAGATGATATTTATCTTGAGTCAGTTCTGTGGTTTGAAGGCTGTTGGGATATTTCCATGGCTGAATAACATTAGCTTGCCTCGCCTGTTAGAATGCAAGGGTTGGCGCGAGTGTTTCAGACTTGGCAGTTCACCTGTGGGCATTGCCATTGATTGAGATGCATGCGCAGGCGGCCATGAGAGGCCCTCGGCTCGCCTAATTGGCCCAAGAGTGCGGCTAATCCCTCTTTCTCTATGAGACCTCCATTTTAAAACAGCATAAATCAATTAATGGAAACTGTAATGTGTTTCTCATTTCTGCCCGGCGATGGCCAGAAAGTTGGAGAAAGCAAAAAAAAATGAGCCACCTAACACTCTGATGGCATACGGCATTAATTACCGAGGCACTCGAGCGCTCTTCTCCTCTTACAGTCATCCGTCGAATTATCGTGACCGTTTATGGAGGTCTGAGTGTAATGAATCCGAATGGTTCTTGCCAATGGTCCCTGAAAGTGTAGCCTATCTTGCAAATGATTACATTTCCACAACTCCTTGAAATAGGATTAAGCATCTCTGGGAAATGTCCCTGGTTAAGTGGTTCTTTGAGGGACATGAGGATTGCAGGAGAAACAAGGAAAGAAAGAGCAAGAGAATTAGAAAAGAGGATAGCGGAGAAGAGGTTAAAAGGAGTCATGGCTTGCCGGGTCAGTACTGCTGCTTTCAGAGAAGATCCACTAAACATGTTTGGCCAGTGAGAATAAGAATGAGTGAGTGAAAGAGTAGAAAAAGTGTGATCTACTATAACAGATCATTGTAATATTTGGAGCCATTGTTTTGTAGAAACTCATTTGCACTCTAGAGGAAAAGGTGTCTACTGTATTATAGATCCTGATTCAGGGTCTAAAATGTTTAATCTAGAATATATATGGGGAGAAAGTTATTTATTAATAATTGGCTTATGTAGGTGCCTAATTTGTAATGTAGGTGCCCCCATTCATATTATGCTAATTACCTGCATATATATTTTAAAGAGTTTTCTTTACAAGAAAGTACTTAATTTTTCTATGTTTTCCTTCAAAATAGTCCCCTTGCAGAGACAGTGCTCAACCTATGGTATTTTTAAGTTACAATGGGGTCTTCAGACACATCTCCATCAAGATTTCACCATATCCAAATGTGACCCTGATATCCTTCATCTGCTTATTCTAATCCTGTAAAAATATCAGAAGCAGGTGCCCTACTTGAAGTGGAATCAAAAAGAAAAAAATTAGAGGGTGATTTTAAAACATGAATGAGCCATGAGACCATACATCATGTTCAGCCGACAGGTTAGATTAAAATTTATGAACGACTTCATCAAAAAGCACTTTTCCCCCATGTGCCAGTGATGGGGCGAGAGATTCGCTGTGACACTGGCGTTACATGGCTGGTTTCAGTGGCGGATTAATGCACCAGGGAGTGCCCGTGATCCCTGTTAGACGAGAGTTTATGAAATAATACCTGTCAGCTGCAGACGGATAACAGGGGAAAACAGGGCAGGTTTTCCAGGTCATTCCACCATCTGTCACCGGGGCCTCATCTGCGCCTGCACATTACCACCTGATTGGCTCTAACTGCCGTCTGTTGCCTCCTTTAACCACCTGATTGGTTTTAACAGGGTTCCATAAGTGTGACTCGTGGAGTAGAATCGATGTTCAGTCAGCGATATAATCACTGCTTCGTCTACAGTCCACTGTGAGTGCTGATTCGAGAATTTGTAATACCTGGAATCCAAAAGAGTCAGTATTTCATGAGGGAAAATTCTTTATGTATTTGTCAAAGTCAAATGGATTTTCTGGGCTTCTCAGGCTTCAGTTAATCATCAGCAAATCATCTGCATGCACTTTGCAACTGAGCGAAGTACTAGCTTCCTGAATACAAAGCATCAGAGAAGGTCTGACTCTTCCTTTCTTGTAAGTCGGCAATTAATAAAATAGCACTTGATTCAGTACATTGCTCTTACAGACTCCATGGAAAGCCTGGCTTGATGATTGGAAGACATCTCAAAGGTGCTGAACCTTGTAAGTTATTGGCAATGATTGAAGTCAGAACATCTTAAACTTTTTACAGAATTCTTGGTGTTCTAATAGTAGTCAGTAACTAAAGCCATTAGCGATTGACCCAACTAGAATAGCTTTCTTTTTAAATCTTTCAAATTGATAAATATTGTAAAAAAAAAATTGTTGATGTTTGTCTACTCATTTTTTTTATTATGTATATGTCTAGCTGTCACTACCTACTTCAATGAAAATTTGCTAGTTAGTAGGCTGCTTTCAAGAATCACATGATAGACACTAGAAATTTTGTCAACCTAAACTTTTTTTTAATCTATTAAGTGTGTAAGTTTTTTATATAGGGACCGCACTCCTGTAAAGAAAGCATACCAGTGGTTTGAAGGAGACGTTGACCAAGAACTCAGTGCTTAATTTACAGCTGTTATAAGTTTCTAAATGTGGAAATTTCACTCATTAATGTGAAAAAATCTCTTTAGTGACACCTGTATGGCATTTGGCAGACACCCTTATTCAAATCAGCTTATAAATTTGTCTTTTAATACAAGGGCCTTGCTCGGGGGCCCGGCACTGCCAGCTTGGTGGTGTTGGAATTTGAATTCATGACCTTCTAAACCAAAGTTTAACACTTTAACCGCTGAGGTACCAGTTCCCACACTTGACTGCTTCACAAAAGCAGTTCACGCAAACTCGCCCTACATTCCTAAATCAAGCAATTCCTGAATTGCGGAGTTCTGGAGGTCTGAATTTCGGTTCACTTCCAGTTTGACAAGTCTGTCCCTTTCAGACTGCCAGATTCAGAAAAAGGTATTTGTTTAATATCACAAATCCGATCCGCTGAAGCGTTGTTTGCCGATAATTCCACTCAGGAGCAGGATCGTGCTTGTTAATCGCCCAGCTGATAGATGGATTTAAACCTGGACTGGAAGATTTGCCTTTGAGATTACGCCTCTAATATGGGCTTCTCTGGCTGAAGCGAGAGGCCGGCCGGTTACGCATGTACACACATCGCACACCTTTAGAGATTCAGACACGGATCAGGCCAGATTTGATCAGGATAAAGGAGAAAGCGAGTTTCCTGGATGTTTGGATGAACAGTTGGAGGCTTGAGTGTGCTTCATATCGAATATAGTATAGTAAATAAAGATCCGTTCTCTCATGTTAAGGCTAAATCCTTCCTGAGTGTGTATAATGAAGAAGAAATTAACTTTGTAGATGTTTGGAATGAAACAGATTTGAAAATTGTCATCAAAATATTATTCTCAGTCTACAAGGACAAAGCCGATGGACTCAAAAAAAGAGAGAGAGAGAGAGAGCAGAGAACACTGTTTCTGTGTTCCAGTTAAATCTGAATTTAATTGATTCGCTGGTTTTGCTCCATATTCCAATATACAGCGGCAGATAATGCATTTTAATTGCCTGGCTCACGGGCTCCAGATATGACGTGGTATTATGGTTTTATGAACTCGAAAAAACCAACAAAGAGTTCTTTCTTCTTTCCCCCAGTTCATCCTACGCCATTAAGAGGTCTGAAACATCTCTGAAGATATTTGGCTCCTAATTGGAAATAATTAACGTTTGCCATCTCGGAGGCTTCAAAGTTATATTGTTCCTTTATGCATCGGAGTAATTAATTTTTAATTTAACACTCGAATGCAAATTCCGCAAATATTATTCATCATTTTGCCGGGCCAAATACTTAAATATTTATGGCCGCGCTCGGCAAAGGGTACAGACACGCAGCATGGAAGAACAATTTTGATATTTGATCATTATTGTTTTTTTTTTTTTTTTTTTTTTTTTTTTTGCTTCGGTGTTGACATTTTTGCAGCTTTGGAATAGCACGAACCACTGAATTTAGTGAGCAAATTGTGCAGAATATAATATTATGCTTCAAAAATCATTATTTGTTCATAGAAAGGTTATTTATTTTTAAAATAGTACTAATGCATTCATATCAGGGGAAAAATGTGAAATACAATTATTTTAAGAAAACAATAATAATAATAAAAATAATAATTATAATAACAACAACAATAATAATGATTATTATTGTTGTTGTTATTATAATTATTATTATTATTATTATAAATTACATTTTTGAGCAATTTTTGAGTTTGTCAGTGTGGCTTGACTGCTGACTTTGGTTTAGAGTTAAATACAAGTCATTACAATCACTTTCTAATTGTTCTTTACATAAAAGCAAAGTAATCAATGTTTTGCTTTTCAGTGTCAAGTGTTTTCTTCTTTCAAATTTTTTTTTTAACACATATACTGTCATTTTATTTCATTCTGGCATGGAATCATCTCCATATATATTCCAGTCAGATATTGCACGCAATCATGTCCAAAGCATTATATATTATTTATAGCTGTCCAAGGTCCAACAACTCGTATTGAACTAATAAGTGTACTCTCGGGGGTACATGTTAAGTTATCATCTTTACTGCCTATAGGAAATAAGCTGCGTTTGACTTTTATTAGCGAAGAATAATTGAATCAAGCTTTTAAGCTCGCCTGCTGACATGAAAAATGATTCTTTCGGATTCTTCAACCTGATTGGTCAGGAGATTCGCTCATGAAACAGCAGCTCTGGACGTCAAGTGGCTTTTATTGTCATTTCACTGTACGACATGCAATGCAGTACACAGAAACGATGGGAAACAATACATGAAACAATATAAAGTGACAAAAGATGCCGCAAAACTAACTAGGACACTACATTAGTGCAAACTACACAATACTACGAGACAATAAACACAGTAACAGTGTAGGACCGACCAGTACTGTCAATGTCTAGTAATTTAACAGCAGTGTTTTGGACAAAAAGTTTTAATAAAGGTGTGTATGTGTGTGTGTGTGTGTGTGTGTGTGTGTGTGTGTGTGTGTGTGTGTATATGTATGTATGTGTCAGTCCAGTCTCTTTGTATTGGAGACCCAAATGGCTTGTTGAAATAAAACCCAAATGTTTTGGTATCATATTCCAGATGGCAGGAGTGTGTGTAAGGGGTGAGTGTGTGTGCTTTATTGTTTTTTTAGTAACAACAGATACATGGATAGGGACACTGATGAACAGTCCGTAAGTATTCTGTAGAAAGTTTAACTTATCATTTTGAGAGGGGTCTTCAGTGTCAGCTCTTCGTAGCAACTAGAAACACAAAGCTGGAACTTTACTTTATCAGGAAAGTAACTCCAATATAAAGTTTACGAAGAATTGTGTTACATTAAATATTTATATATGAAGTGTAGTGTATAATAAATTAAACCCTTCAGGACTTTTCAGAAAGAAATGAATCAACTCCAAGGTTGATTCATTCATTGATATCCATGACTCCACCTTTGTGTCACATTCCATCGCAGCACCACGTTGTTGGTCATTGTCGTATCGCAGCATGCACTTTTGTGTTTTATTTCTTATATAATACTGTTTGTGAGTGTATTTGAAAGCTCAACACTAGACATATGTGATTATTTATTTATCATGGCACCTGTTAATGGGGTGGGATATATTAGGCAGCAGGTGAACATTTTGTCCTTATTTTATGTGTTAGAAAAAGGGAAAATGGGCAAGCGTAAGGATTTGAGCGATTTTAACCAGAGCCAAATTGTGATGTCTAGACGGCTGGGTCAGAACATCTCCAAAACTGCAGCTATTTTGGGCTGTTCCTGGTCTGCAGCGGTCAGTATCTATCAAAAGTGGTCCAAGGAAGGAACACTGGTGAACCGGAGACAGGGTCATGTGGGGCCGAGGCTCATCGATGCACGTGAGGAGCGAAGGCTCGTCCGTGTGGTCCGATCCAACAGACGAGCTCCTGTAGCTCAAATTGATGAAAAACGTCATGCTGTTACTGATCGATGGGTCAAACCCTAACGCTAACCCCGAACTGTTTTGGCAGCTAAAGAGGGACCAACACAATATTAGTCCGATGGTGATTATGTTATGCCTGATCGGTGTATATCATTCATTTTACTTCAAATTTTGCGTGGTTCCTTATGTGGTTCTTCCCAAAAACTATAAAACTGTTACCTCAAACCTATTCCAATATGAGAATGCCCCTGTGCACAACAACACGAACATATGGTTTACATGGGTTGGTATGGAAAATCTTTTTCTATAGAGCTCTGACATCAACCCTATTGAACACTTTTGGGATGAATTGAAACACTGACTACACCCCAGGCCTCCTCACCTACATCAGTACCTGACTTTATTAACACCCTTGTGGCTGAATGAGCGCAAATCTCCACAAGCACACTCCAAAATCTAGTGAAACATCTTCCCAGAAGAACAGAGGTTATTATAACAGAAATTGGGAACATAATGTGGAATGGGATGTTTAGAAAGCACATACCAAGCCTATGGCCAGGTTGCCAAATAAAACATTTGTCCATATACTATGATTATATAAAGTTTAAATCCCAAATTGTTTTACTCCCAATTGCTTGTGATTGCTTGACTTGTGCTTAGAGAGAGAAAGAAAAAAAAAAAGCTATATTTTAAAAACAGAAATTAGGGTCATTATTCTTAATTAGCAACACAATTGGCTAATTAATTAGCTCCTTAACCTCCTCCTGAGAGAGTTAATGTAGAGTGGGTAAAGAAAAAAAAAAAAGATAAAAATGGCCAATAAGTTGAAAAACGTTTACCATGTGGAAATGCGACTAAGATAAACCATCATATTAACCTTTTAGGGGGAAAAAAACCATAAAATTTATACTATTTTACAGTATTTTCATTGTTATTTAGATAATTATAATTGCAATAATACAAATGAAATGCTCTATTGTAGCAATACATTTTCAGAAAATATTTTTGAAAAGTGAATTATGTTGCTAAGGTTTCTTTTTTTATTATAAATTAATGAATCATTCATTAATTGATAATTAAATGTAATAATGCAATTAAAATGAAATATTGCCGCAAATCAACGTTGAAAAAAATATCTGAAACTTCTCAATAGTCATTGTATCTGATATTTTGTAATATTCAAATAATAAAAAAAATTTTTTTTTATACATTTTAGAAAAAAAAATGATAATTTCTTCCATAATAAAAAAAAAAAAAGAAAGCATTATTTGTCGGGTATAAATTGCAGTACAATTTTTTTTTTTCTTTGCATTTCCCAAATTGTAGGAACCACAGCACAAGGTCAGACATGATGGAGTGCTCAAAAAGCGATAAGAGTGAGGGCCATGCTTAAGGGCCCAACTGTGTTAGCTTAGCAGTAGTGAGGCTTGGACACCCGACCTTATTTTCGTTAAGCATTGTGAAAATCTGCCCCTTGCAATTAAACATAGGCTTTAGATACAGTAGGCAGAAAATTCACAAATTTCAAGTTTTAGAGAATTGAATATGGAATAGCAAGAAATGCAGCCCTAAAGACTGGGATATAAAACACACATGGTAAGAAAAAGAAAGAAAGACAGATCTAAAGACTGGAAAATGACAGACAGACATAAAGACAGACAGACGGTAGACAGGCAAAGGTAGCGATATAACAAAATGAAACAACAATAATAACACCAAATATATCAATAGTGAAAAAGACAGAAAGCAACAGATAAAGAAAAAAAGCGAGCGACAGCTTTGTTGAAAAAAAAAATTGGACACAGACAGACAGGCAGACAGACAGACAGACAGACATAGTGGCAGGTCTATACTGAAGCAGATGGGAAAGAGTGTGAGACATTGAGAGACAGAAAGAGAAGGACAGGGTGGAAAAAAATAACAAATACAGAAAGGACAGGCAGATAAAGGTGTACAGAAAAAAAGAGAGAGAGCAATAGAGGGGAACAAAGAGAGAGACAGCGAATGAACAAGCAATTTGTAGTAATGGGGACATAAAGAGACGGACAGGTGGATGGAGACAGATGAAGACAGGCTAATAGTAAGGGACAGAGAGAGACAGGAAGATTGATATGGACATGGGGCAGACTGATAGAAGGAGGGTAGGAAGAGATGCAGGTAGATATAGAGAAATAAAGACAAGCTGATACAAGGGGGCAGAGAGAGACAGTGTGTGTGTGAGAGAGAGATAGAGACAGAGTGTGAGAGAGACAGAATGAGATTGTCCGCATGTTTCTCAGGCTGCTTAAACTCGTTGGCACGTTCGCGTCCCTGGGGGCGGCTCAGAATCCCAGCAACACAAATTTTAGCACGACAGGTGTTAGTATGTCCAAAAAACAGCCTCTCGCTTTCACACACACACACACACACACACACAGACACACACACACGCGCGCGCACGCACACACTTGCACACACATATACTACATACACAGGGGCAAGTGAAGAGTGAAGATGAAAGCATGGACATAATTTCACACAGTCCCCTACACACACACTTACACACACACACGCACGCACACACACACGCTCGTGCGGATTCGAGGTGCCACCTGTCCATGTGGAGGCCCAGGTGGAGGACAGCTCGAGTTTCTCGCACAGAAACATGCAGCGAGCCGGCGCGATGGGAACGGCAGCTGCTTCCAGATCTCTCGAACATGAAATCATCTCTGGATCTGAGGACAGGCAGAAGGGCCGGACATGCAAGAGTGAAACACACTCATTTCTGTCTCCGCTCGGACAAGGCATGTGGGAAACGCTCTGTGTGTGTGTGTGTGTGTGTGTGTGTGTGTGTGTGTGTGTGTGTGT
>JAAIIK010000044.1:1939183-1957263 GCA_014706435.1 Silurus glanis | reverse complement strand
GTGTGTGTGTGTGTGTGTGTGTGTGTGTGTGTGTGTGTGTGTGTGTGAGTGTGTGTGTGAGAGAGGGTTGGTGATGGATTAGATAAAAATGAGACTAATGAAAGGACATTATTACAGGACAACAGACTCCCCCTTGAGGTTGAGAAAAAATACATTCACTTAATTTGCATATCACGGCCCATTTTGACCCGTTGAACATTGCAGACAGACTGGTAGACAAGCAGACATATAAGCAGACAGACATACAGGTAGATAGACAGATGGACTGGTAGATTGACAGTTAGGCTTACAGACAGACAAGCAGGAATATAGACAGGTAGTTAGACAGACAGGTAAATGCACTCATACACAAGCAGGAAGACAGGCAGGTAAATAGAGTGGTAGATATACAGGCTGGTATACCAAATGTAGACAGACAGACAGACACAGGTAAATGCACTGTATACACAAGCAGGAAGACAGGCAGGTATATAGACTGGTGGATATACAGGCATGTATATACATATGTAGACAGACAGACAGGTAAATGCACAGGTAACTAAGCAGGAAGACAGACAGGTATGTAAACAGACAGGTAGACAGACAGACAGGAAGGTAGATACATATATAGACAGACAGACAGACAGACAGACAGACAGGTAAATGCACAGACAGGTAAGCAGGAAGACCGACAGTTATGCAGACAAACAGGTGGACAGACAGACAAGTAGATAGACAGGCAGTTAGAAACATTAAGATAGACAGACAGGTAAATACACAAGCTGAGAAGCAGAAAGACAGACACGTATGCAGACAGATAGACAGACAGGTAGATAGGCAGGCAGGTAGCTACATATGTAGGAAGACAGGCAGGTAAATGCACTGGTAGAAAAGCAGGAAGACAGACAGGTATGCAGACAGGCGTGTGGATAGACACACAGATATATAGACTGACAGGTTGACACATATGTAGACAGACAGACAGACAGACAGGTAAATGCACAAATAGAAAAGCCGGAAAAAAGACAGGTAGATAAAGAGACAATCAGGCAGGTAGGCAGATAGAGAGATAGATAGACAATCACAGAGGCAGGCAGGCTTAGAGAACGATAAACAGGCAGATAGACATGCATAGAAATAAAAAAATAAGCAGAAGTTAATTATGGCAGACAAACACAGTCACTGAGTGAGTCAGCGAGAAAGAGATATATATAGAGAGAGATACAGAAAGAGTTAGGCAGACCAACAGAGATAAAACAAAAGGTGGAGACAGACAGAGATCACCACCAAACAGCCATAACATTAAGACCATCTTGTATAATATTGTGTAGATTCCCGTTGTACTGCCAAAATATTTCTGACCCATCAGTGGACACCAGAAGACCTCTGAAAAAGACAGTGAGAGACAGACAGACAGACAGACAGACAGAACGAAGACTGAAATATAGAGATAGAGATGAGTTCTGTATTTTGGAGAGCAGCTCTTCTGCAAATATGACAAATCATAAATATCTGTTATGGTTTCATAACAGCCCTTAGATTCTGCGGCCAGATTTTCACTTCGAAGCCCTGAACTCTAGGATTTGCACACACACACACACACACACACACACACACACACACAGACAAGTAGCATTAAACCTGTGGTTTGCCTTCCAGTAACTTTTGTCAAAGCTGCTCTTATAGAAAATGAATCTTCTGGATAATCAGAATGGAGAATCCTGCAGCACTGTTGAATAAAAACCCCATATTTCTTTTTTCTCCCTTTCAGTACTTTTTAAAACAGACAGATTTTCTTGGACGACTGTCAATAAAACCATCTCCGTTTATGTGAAACATCGCTGGCGTCTGTTGGCGTTCGCATTCATTTCCCATAAAGTGCTTTATTTTTTTCAGTGAGACTCAAAAAATACACAACAGTCTGAGGGAGGAGGGACGATTAGCGCATAAAAGGCAGGCGAGGCTTGACATGCTGATAATGCAGACACACACATACACACACACACACACACACACACACACACACACACACACACACAGACATACTCACCAGTTCCATGGCTTTCCTCAAAGCCAACAATGCAGAGAGAGAGAGAAAGAGAGAGAGAGAGAGAGAGAGAGAGAGAAAGAGAGAGCTGGATATCTGATTGACTGTGATTTATTTCGGAGGGAAATTTCACTTTGATGGAGCTGATTATGGCTGTGAGAAAAGCGAGCTCTGATAAGAGCCATCACACGCTAAGTGATTTTTACTTAAGGAACTTTGGCAGGAGTGAGAAAAAGTTTAACTACATAAAGAACTAAATGCACTCCACAACTGTACTGGATTTTCCGAAAGTGTTTTTCCAAAGTTAAGTTTTTAGTCACCTTTAGTAACTTTATATTCAGAAGATAATTCCTAGCAACAAATCTAGCAAATTGTTGATTAAAAATGACTCATCATTAATGCTCACTGTTTACAACAAATCACTGATCAGCACATTTATTTACATTTACATCCATTTTGTATACAGAATATTTTATTTATTTTTAATGTATATTTCATTTATATTTATTTTTCTTGTAATCTGAAGCGGTCTCTGACAAAATAATTTCCTTTCTGATCTTATCTTAATAAACACGTTAATTCCGATCACTAATCTCCTGACATCTAATCACTGCTCAGTGTTGTTCTGAACCAAAACTCACTAATCATTATTCTCTCTAATAGCTAATCAATGATCATGATTGTTTAAAACAACCACATACAAAATACATTTTGCACAGGGACTAATCACTAAATATTGTTCTGAACCACTAATCAGCAACAAGCATTTAGTGATCACCACTATTCCCAATCCAATCACTAATCTCCACTGTTCAGGAAAATATCACTGTGCACTAAAAGTCACAATGACAATCACTTATCAGTGTTATTTTCAACAACCTACCACTGATCAAAACATCTCAACAACCAATCACTGATCACCACTTTTCCCAAGAGCAAAACACTAACCTCCATTGTTCCTAACAACCAGTCACTGATCACTATTTCTCCCAAGGACCAATCACTGACCACCACCTTTCCCAACAACCAATCACTAATCAACACTGTTTCCAATGGCAAACCACTAAACAGCATTGCTCCTAACAATTATTTACTAACCAACATTGTTTTCATCAAACAGTCACTGATCACCACTGTTTTCATCGAACACTGTTCACCATTGTTTTCATCAAACACTGATCACCACTGTTTCGGTCCCATCAATCACTGAATATCATCGTTTCCACCGAATTATTATGATCACCATAATTTTCACCAAACAATCGCTGATCACCACTGTTTCCATTAATCACTGTTCACCACTGTTTCCATTAATCACTGTTCACCACTGTTTCCACCAACCAATCACTGATCATCACTGTTTCCATCAATCACTGATCATCACTGTTTCCATCAATCACTGATCACCACTGTTTCCATCAATCACTGTTCACCATTGTTTCTATCAATCACTGATCACCATTGTTTCCATTGATCACTGATCATCACTGTTTCCATCAACCAATCACTGACCACCATTAATCCCATCATTCCCAGTGACTGATCATAATTCTCTCTGAAATCTGACTTTTGATGTGACGCAGTTTGATAATGAAATTATCAGGATTATCTAAAGAAAATGCAAATCAGTCTCTGATATCTCAGACTTTTTTTTGCATGTAAACAAACTACTATTTCCTACAAAGAGTTAGCAACACTGCTCACAAAGCATCCCCTCATTACACGCTTCCAAACACAGATTTATAAAGCAAGTAGCACTGTGTTTATTTGTGTGTGTATGTGTGTGTGTGTGTGTGTGTGTGTGTGTGTGTGTGTGTGTGTGTGCACGCGTGCGGCCGGCTGCATTATTACTCTTTAATGCTACTGTCCCATATGTCTGCGCACAAATCGACTGAGCGCGGATCACATTCCAGACTGAGTCTCGCGCAGCCAAAAAGCACAGAGAGTCACGAATCTCACACACGAGCCCAGATACACTGTCAACACTGCAATCTGTGCTACACTCAGCTCTATACACTTAACCACCGATCTCGGCAAAACAATCTATTTAGATAAACAGTGCAAAAGTTTGTACACCCTTTTTTTTATTTTTTTTAGCTATTTCTGTAAAGTAGGAAAGGGTACAAATTGGAAAAATTAAGTATATTAATTTTTTTCTTTTTTATCTACTAAATAGAAACCAGAATGTGTTGCTACATTTTGTGGACAGACACAGGCAGACAGACAGGCAGACAGACAGGCAGACAGACAGGCAGACAGACAGACAGACAGGGTGTATGCATGCTTACCTGTTTATTCAGATGAATTAGTAATTATAGGTCCTCTTTCTTTACCATAGAAAATGTATGTGGATGCTAACGTTTGCATCCAGGCAGGCAAGCAGGCAGGCAGGCAGACAGACAGACAGACAGACAGACAGAGAGAGAGAGAGAGAGAGAGAGAGAGAGAGAGAGAGAGAGAGAGACAGACAGACAGACAGACAGAGACAGAGAGAGAGAGAGACAGAGAGAGAGACAGAGAGTTTACATGTGCATACCTGGTGAATAGATGTATTACATTTTGTCCAGCATTGAGAACCTGTGGGGATGCAAACTTTTGCATTCTGGTACATTCCATAGATAAAGTTGTGCAAAAGTTAGCATACCATCAAGACGCAAAAAAATTCCCATCATACAGAAATTATGAGGGGATGTAAAAAGATAGATAGATAGATAGATAGATAGATAGATAGATAGATAGATAGATAGATAGATAGATAAAGTGCAAAAGTTTGTATACCCGACAAGACAAATTACATGTCAGTACATGTGTTGCTTGATGTGTGTAGATTTGGGTTTTGAGTGTGTTTGTGTAAATATATGCTTAAATGTGTTTGGATTTAAATTTGTAAAAAAACAACAAGACAAAAAAAAAAGAACAATTCATAGAAGTTAATTAACTCTTAGCCAAATTTCTGCCAATCAAAACAGTGCGAGGATATTTTAATAACCTTCAAGTCTATTGAACCAGAATTAGAGAGAGAGAAAAAAAACAGTAAGGAAAAGAAAGACTTAGAAAAAAAAAAAAAAAAACTCTACGTGAAGGGTTAATTGAGGTACATGTCGATTTTGGCAGGCGTCTCAAAGCCATATTTCGGGATTCTTTTGCACTTGTCGGAGGCCGTCTCTGTGTGGAACGCGCCAGGCGAGAGCCATATGCCGGGGTCAGCGTCGCCTGCACTGAAGCTACACTGCAGTCGCCCGCGCTCCCAGTCGCTCAGAAGCACGCGGCTCGCCGCGCCTGTAATGAATGCAGGACCAACAGGCGCTCCACTAGTTCTCATCTGTGCCAAACACCCAGCAATTATGCTCTAAAACCACACAGCACGCATTCATTTAGGGAGAGAAAGACTAGGCGGCGGCTCGTGCCATATTAAGGTGATCGCTCGCACAAACGGGGAACTGGAGACGCTTCTGAACGTTCTGCGACGTATTCGAATTCAGCGGATCGACCGTTTCGAGAAAGATCATCAAAGCTCCGAAACTTATTAGGATTACGCTCACAATGGTGATGTTCCCAGAGTCCTAGGACTTGGCGTGAATAATTGATGCCTTTCCCTTTACTGCTATTTACATTCGGAAGTATGATTGTGGGTTTGAAATTGAATCAAGAGGTCCCCGAGATGTCCCCGAGATGTCCCCAGTTCCCAAGAAATGGACGATATGAACTTTCCGGGATGTATGTGACGGAGAAGGTGAAAAAGCTCACAGAAAGAGAGAGAGTGAGAGAGAGTGTGAGAGAGAGAGAGAGAGAGCAGGAAAGAGAGAGGGAGGTTGTAGTAGTAATAGTAACAGATAGGGTAGGTGGGCGGAACGAGAGAACGAAAGGGTTGAGGTGTCATTGATTTGGAGAGGGAAAAAGTGAGAACAACGGAGTGAATGTGTGTGTGTGTGTGTGTGTGTGTGTGTGTGTGAGAAAAAGAAAGAGAGAAAGATAGAAAAAGAGAGAGAGAAGCAGGAGAAGTGTGTAAGAGTGAACTAGGGCTTTTCTAACTGCAGGGTGCAGCAGTAGGCTGTGTAAGACACCTCGATGCTGAAAAAAACCCAAGCATTCTTCATCTCTCCGTCGGGTTCTACTGTCACATCTCGGGGAAAAAATAACCCTAAAAATTACCGTTCGAGACACAGTCGATTTTTGAGAAATACAGTAAGGGATTTTTGTATTTTATATAAATATAAAGAAAAGATTTGAATCTAAGGTTCGTTAGCACGAGCTGATTATAATAGCGTTTATTATTTGAAATGAAATGAATCCAATGTGCAGATATAAAAAAAGAAATACAGTTTAAAAAGGACATTTATTTATTTTGTATTTTTTTTTTATTATGATTATTTATTTAATATACAAATTTTACAAATTTCTAATTTTGAAATAACAAAATAATTTTTTACAAAGAACATCAAGCTTTGAGAATGAAATGATTTTTATTTTTAAATAAAATAACAAAAGCTAAATTATTCCTACATCATTCCTATTGTCTTATATATTATATATATTTATGATATATTTTTGAGTGTGTGTGTGTGTGTGTGTGTGTGTGTGTGTGTGTATGTGTGTGTATATATATATATATGTATATAAATATATATATTTATACATTTTTTTTTATTATTTTCCCCTTTGTGTCCAGGTGTCTCATTATTATGAGGTGTCTCAGTTGTTATTATAATAATCTACAGAATTGTCCTTGTATTTCATTTCCACTTAAGATAAATTGTGACGTAATACATTCCAAACCCTAAATTGTGTCTATTAAAAGGAAAAAAAAAAAAAATCCAAGTCATCTTTGGAATCATTGTACTAATAATACCCAGTTAGCGGAACATAACACTGACGTTGTTATTTAATGCTTGCACACGGGGCCACCTGTGTATTTGTTATTCTATGTTATCTTTTTTTCCTCCCTAAAACATGTTGGCCTCTTGCCATTCTGAAATGTTCTCTCCTCTGATCCGATCTCTCCCAGATGTAGCCTATTAGCCTGCTGTCATTCGCGATCAGCGGACGAGCGTGCGGCGATTAAGCCCCTCCCAGCGGCGCGCTTATTGAACCTGGCGTTGACAGAAACGACGCAGACTTTTCCTTCGTTTTCTGAATGGAAAAGGAGTGCCGATCCGGAGCGTCTCGAGGGACAGCTAGACGAAGTGAACACAGTAGCTCGAGTCCGCTAGGCCCCTAATCTCCCTTACACACCCCACGCCACCCCTTCCCTCTCCCATTTACCACAATCCTCATCTCATGAACAATTCATAGGGATTATTATAAATGGGTGAATATCTAATAAGTGAGGTCGGGGTGGAACAGAGCTCATGTTCCTGAACAACCTGCTTGACACCAACGTCCTCACATTGAACATTTCATCTGAGTGTGAATGTAAGAGCAGAGCCTCGGTGGGATGGATGGATGGATGGATGGATGGATGGATGGATGGATGGATGGATGGATGGATAGATAGATAGATAGATAGATAGATAGATAGATAGATAGATAGATAGATAGATAGATAGATAGATAGATAGATAGATAGATAGATAGATAAATCATGCCATCACCATATCAAATTTTGATATCTTCCTATAGAGTGTTAGTGCTTTTTATCCATTTATTGCAACTTTTAACATTGTAGAACTTCCAGAGTTCCTGTTATTTATGTGTCATGTTATAGTGGCTGTAAAGGAAAGTTTCAGCTTCTCATGATACAATAAATCTCTTTTGTCCTGAGCCCTTTCCTACAAAGGACACTCTATTCATATTCTATTTTATGTTTTACATAAAATGTATGTTTACTTTGTTAAAAAGCAAAAATCGGTTTATTCTAATGTTTAGATCACTAGAGAGGACATCATTTAAGCAAATTTAGTAACTATAACGCACCTCGATGTAATAGAAACCTGCGATTTGCTCTCGCGGCTGAAAATAAACTCAAATTCGAATACACTGTCGGAGAAAAACAAGGACTATAGCTGAAAACATAGAAAGCAACAATCTGTACTTTGATCCGCGCTGAAATAGTGCAGTCAATTTCAAATTTCCGAGGGATGATGTCATTGTTAAGGCCGCAAAACATTGTACTTCAGTCATGCTTTATTAAGTGTAAGAAAGTCTTTGTGAGATCGTAGAGAGACTCAAATGTTTGGGCAGCGATGTGGAAGTTTGTTCCACCACCTCGGTGCCAGAACAGAGAAGAGTCTGGAAGCATGTCTTCCTTGTACCCTCGGATCGGAGAGAAGTGCTGTGAGGTAGAGGGTTGCTGAGTATCGGTGTAGCAGTGGGGTGTTGTGGGAAAAAACCTAGAAAGGTTAAAAACAAGGGTACTCATAATCACACACTCCGGTGCTCATGATATTTTTTCCTCTCCAGCGTTTGTAATGTTTTAATGATTTATAATTACACCCTCAATATCACCCTGATGAGGATGGGTTCCCCTTTTGAGTCTGGTTCCTCTCAAGGTTTCATCCTCATATCATCAAAGGGAGTTTTTTCCCATGCAACAGTCACCCCAGGCTGCTCATCGAGGACACCTACACATCAATTTCAAATATAGAAGTGAATTTTCTTCTATAATTCGTACATTCTGTAAAGCTGATTTGAGACAATGTTTATTTGTAAAAGCACTATAGAAATAAAATTGAATTGAATTGAATAAAGAACTGAACAAGCACTTGAGTGGCCCCTGTGGACAAATTCTCCTGATGTTGTGTTTGAGGAAGAATTTCATCTCCTACAAGAAATAGTCAAATACCAAAAAATAGTGTACATTCAGCTAAAGCAACATGATCGCTGAAGAACATCAAGAATGAACAGAATCAAAAATATACACAATTTTTTTTGTAATTATTAAAAAATTTGCTTTAGAGATATTGCTATAGATATTGCTATAGATCTTTCTCTCTCTCTCTCTCTCTCTCTCTCTCTCTCTCTCTCTCTTAGTTCAGGAATCTATTTAGCTATAAGTTGTATAAAATGTTCAAGGAAACCATTCCATTGCATTTAAATCTTCCAAAATTAGAATTTTGAAAATATTTTTTTTCCTACTGTTTTTAAAACTTCCTTTTTATTCTCATGCTTTTCATTCCATCTTTTCGTTTTCCCCAATCCGCTGCAAATCCGCCTCCCAAAGAATGACCTCGGATATTTACCTGACTCCAGTACACGTTGCCAGTCCTCTGTTTGGGTTCAGACAAATCCAATAATTGTTTTGTCGAAACGAAACCCAAAAACATGGGGCAATATTTGTGTGCAAATATTCCCTCAATTATATTATTTTTTTTTCCCTTTTTAAACATGCACCAGAGTTGAAAAATAAAACAAAAAAAAAAAAGGTATGAAGGAAAAAAAGGAAATATTTGATTTTGGATGAAAAACCAATCAGATTTTTTTTTTTTTAGACTAATTTGTACTGCGTAATAAAATATACATAACCCAAAGTCCTATTAGCTAGACAATGTTGGATTAATCCGGTTTATTTGTTATTATTATTTGCAGCATTTCATTTAAAGGCAAATAAAAACTCTGGAAGTTTATCCATCCCTGCAGAGTTTACCGAGCAAACTTTTTTTTTTTTTTTAATTAAACCAAACAACAGGGTTTCAATGGTGGCTTACAATTAATATATTCAGAGCTCTAGTGTTGTGATTATTTTGTTTTTGTTAGCACGTGACATTTTTAATGTAAAAACCAACCTTTTATGCCACGCCATCCTTTTGCGTGATTTGGCATCCTTCCTATCTGAGCTCAGGCAAAATCTTTCAGCGGCTCTGGACATGAAATCAGAGCTGGTTCATGTGTGAAGTCACATAAGTCATATTAGCCTGGAGTTGAGGTTGAGGACGATCTGGAATGTTCTGTAGGACACGCCCATTTTCTCATCTTCTCAGCATGTGTTTTGGGTTAATATGTTTTGAGGAAAATTACAAGGAAAAGGAGAGATGCTGTGGTGTTACATGAAGATGAGGGGATTCTGTTCCGCGTCGGCACTTTCACTTTTTCACTCATTTCAGCGAGTGGGAAAAGTTACAACTACTGTTTATACAGTCATGGGAATTTATACTTAGGAATGATTAAAGTAAGCAGAGGCTCGATGGTACGTCGGTGACTCATCTAATGTAATTTGGTGAAAGGGTTTTTAAAGCAGGGCGGCCTCGCGTTTAAATAAAATAAATTCCAGACACAAAAAAGAGAGAGAAAACAGTGTTTTTAAACAGCCAGGTCTCCTCACTAGACAGGGAAGGTGAAGGCATACATCGCCTGAGAAACCAAGCAAATACCGCATCACTGTGCAGTATCCGCCCACGTCCGCGTACCCAAACTGTGATTGGCTAAACTTGCTTTAATTGACAGATGAGAAAGAGTTACGTTATCGCTGGGATCCTGATCAAAACACATACTGTAAACAGGTACAGTGTTTTCCAGTTGAATGCAAAAGTGCCCCCATCAGTTTTTGTTAAAAAAAAAAAAAAGTTAATATATATATATATATATACCGTAATTTCTATTACGGACTATTAAGCGCACCCAAATATAAGCCGCACCCACTGAATTTGACAAAGATTTTTATTTTGAACATAAATACGCCGCACCTGTCTATAAGCCGCAGGTTTCTACATTGAAACTAATGAACTTTACACAGGCTTTAACGAAAGACAGTGTCTGTTACACGGCTTGTATCTAAACAGTAGCCTACCAAGAAAGTCATTGTTCACTGTCTTCCTCCTTCCTTTCACAACTATTTCTCTCTGGAGTTTTTCTTTTGGCATCGTCGTGCGTTTAAAAATCACCATCGGTGAAGCTTTTCTCCCGATGCCGTGCAGCTCAGAACACAGGTGAAGTGCGTTTTTTCATGCCCGGTTGTTTTCAGCGTGCCGAATGATTCGCATTTCCTGTAGACAGTCCGAGTGAGCGGCAGATCCAACGTCAGAGGAACATCACCCATATTTATGATGTGGTGCGGCCCAATTCAGTGGGAGCGCATCTGATTTAATATAAAGAGTTTCATTGGTTCACCTGAACCCGTTCTGCAATTTCATTGGTCTAATGTTACAGGGTTCAGTTTTTTATCTTGAAGCTTGTGAAACCGGGAAAAACCCCGGAAAAATCCATATATTAGCCGCTTCGTTGTTTAAGCCGCGGGGTTCAAAGCGTTGGAAAAAAGTAGCGGCTTATAGTCCGGAAAATACAGTATATATATATATTAGGGCTGTCAAAATAAACACGTCAATGCAAATTTATTTTAACGGCACAAATTTTATTAACGCAGTATAAATGCAGCGTGCATTTCTGTTTGACCATTTTTATAAAAACATATACAGAAATAAATATGAAAGAGGCTTCATTAAAACCTTCAGTGCAACACGCATTTATTTGCATTTACACGCTTTACTCAGATATAACTTTTTTTTCTTTATAAACTCCACCAAAAACATTTTTTTTTTATCACTTAACAGTTTTAAATCAAGCACAAAAATCCGCTTGATGCACTCATTTGGCAGTTAAAACCATCCGTGGGGAAACATAGCAAAATAACAATCAAATGGTTTAATCGATTGACAGCCCTAACAGTGGTCACATTCCTGAGTGGAGGGGGGGGGATAATATTTACTATTATAAACTGTAAAAAAAAATATTCATTTATTTATACGTTTTTTGCTGCTTAATTTTATATGAATTTATATGAGATAAATGTATATCTTCAGTCCATTGAGGTGATTGTTGATCGTTTTGTCAGTTGTTCCCATTACTCAGTATAACATAATAGGATTAAATTCAATGTAAATATGATGTGAATTCCTTCTTGGATTTATCTTCAGGGAATCATGGATAGATAAATCAACTTACACTTTTTTAGGAAGTTACTCTGTAATAATTTGTGTTACTTTACAAAAAAAAAAAAAAAGCAGACTGTTTGTGTACAGTATTCAACAAATAGCTGAGGCTACAAAGTCATGGAAACTGATGATAATAACACATTAGGATTCAGGCACGGAACGGAGGATGACTCGGCCAAAGCGGACTAAACTAAGTGGAGCCTCTTGAGCTAAATAGGTTTTGCTGTCCACATAATGAGAAGAAATCAATGATGCTTTAGCTTGGTGTAATACACAGATACAAAAGATTCCAGTTAGGAAAACGCCAGTGGTGAACAAAAAGGAACGCTGAATGTGTCAAGTCTGAGGATTACGAACTTAAAAAAACCAATGAATGTGAATATGTGAGGGAAAAAACATGAAAAGACAGAAATATGATTAAAATCAATCGACAATTGTGTGATGTGGGCATTACACAAAATAGCGACACTGTTGCAAATACTCCAAAAGAAAACGGCAATATGATGATGCACTTTTTATCATTTTGTGCAACACTTTTGTTTTAGCAGCTATAAACAGCTATCACCAATCCATAATTTTTTCATTGTTGAAGTTACTATGACATATGTGCCCTCCACTAATTCTGGCACCCTTGGGAAATATGAACGTAGAAGGCTGTAAATTATTGTCTGCATGGTCTCTCATAACCCATATTTACCAAAGTGCCAATATCAGTGTCCAGTATCAGCTTGTCAGATTACCAAGAAACCAAACTGACACTGGAGACTCCTTACATAAATAATAAATAAATATATTAGAATAGGATTATGGATTATGGTATTATATTCATTGGATTATGTTGCTACTATAGGAACAAAATGCATTTATCTGGTTGGCATGCATTAACGTACATTCTGACCAATCAGAAGTAAGGATTGAAAAGAAAAGGAAGATTCTTTATTGAATAGATTTTTGTGGCAAAAAAACTAAACAAAAACAAATCACACACATTTTATAAACTATACAATCACCAAATCTTTCCTTGAATGTTCCTTGAATATATATATATATATAATAATTATAAATAGAAAAATAAAAAAAATATATAATATACATAAATTCGCACTAATGATACAATTGTAATTTTTTTTTATAATTTAGATGTAAATTAAATTAAACCTTTATCCAGCTGAAAACTAGTCCGTTGTTTGACGTGTTATACGATATGACCATATAAGAAAGCGGTGTCATGTTTTCAGCAGCCATGTTTTTTTTCCTATTGATTCCATTAGCATTTGAGCTGCCAAATAAGGCATTAATGAAATCTGAAGTAAAAGGAAGCAACCTTGAATTCCCTTTTAAATAATAGCTGAGGTTTTGAAGATGCTGCTATTCCTTCGTTCCTATTTATTTATTGTTTTTTTTATTTTTTTATTGCCTTGCAACATTTATACAAACCCCGGTTTGTTGTCTGGTTTCCTATTTCTAAAAGCCAGAGTGTGCGTACGAGTTTTTCGAACAAGTTTGGAGTATTGCGACTCGATAGAATACGTCGTAATATATTTTCAATTTGCATGCAACCAGGTCCTGTGCGGTTCCTCTTAACCGTTTCGCTTCACGTAGCTTATTTGCCACCTATGACAGATGCCGACCTTTTTTTTTTTTTTTTTTTTTTTTTTTTTTATTATTTCTCCTGCTTTTTTGCTGCTATTTAAATAAGCATACGGTTCGAGCTCTCCGTTTAGCCTCAGGGCCAGCTACCCGTCAAGCTTTTATTATTACTTACTGTGAAGGTGAACTTACTCCGTTTCATATTATCATAGTAATTGAGCGTTTATGTGTGTATTTCCCAGCACTCCCCGCTCTCTCTCTCTCTCTCTCTCTCTCTCTCTCTCTCTCTCTCTCTCTCCCCCTCTCTCTGAGTCATCCTCGTACCATTCAAAAACTCTTTACACCTGGCTAATGTACTGTAGGAGTATTTAGGAGTTCAAAAAATGTTATTTTTTTGCTCCAACTCTACAAGCTTGCAGTTCTGTGTTTTGCCTCAAAGAAGGCATGCCAGTAAATAACTGCTATAGATAAGAGCGGAAAATCTTCCATCAAATCGTCTTTACGACGGTTTATGGTCGCCGTCAAATGACATTTATGTATGGCGTTTAGCGGGAGGCCAATGAAACGCCGGCTAGGAAATAAAGTCAGCTATAATTCACGTCGTCTAGCCGTCAGCCTTACATTAATATTATGACCATATCCGTCACACGGGCCATCTATTACACACAGATGCGGTTCGACATTGTTTGGCGTGACATAAGAGAGGATATTACTCTGACGGCAGGCCGATGCCGGCCCGAAGCGGCACGTCAGGTGAAAGCAAATATGACAGGAGCTATTCGGGATCGGAGAGACTGTCACTTTGAGTGTGTGTGTGTTTTTTTTTTTACATTTAAATAGAAATAGATGTAAGTTGATTTGTGGAAAATGAGTGCTGTTTATGTGTTAGGAATAAAGCACGACATTACATGCTGGTCTGGGTGTGTATTTGTTTCTCATAGTAAGCAAAAGTGCGAATGAATACAACATTTAAAATGTATTAATAAACATGTTCTACTATTAATATTGTGCTGTTAATACAGATATTACTGTCACAAATTCCTGTTATTGATCCTGCTAATGTTTTTTGTTTGTTTTGTTTTTTTGTTTATGCAGCCACCACACTTTTCCATTTATTTTATTCATACTATTGATGGGAACAGTTTAGTGATTTGGTTCTTTGAATCTCGTTCATCAAAACGAACGAATCTTTTTTGAGTCATTAAATTCATTTCGTTTCTGTGGTCAGAAATCAAATAAACACATTTTCAATAAGCAGATCCCCCCCAACACGTCTACATACACCAACTTTGACTACAGTTCCGATAATTTATATATGTACAGTCAACTCCCGATAATTTACGGTTCGAAACTCACGGCTCGGAAAATTTCTCATTTGGAACTTAACTACAGCAAGTTGCGGATTATCTTCAAATTTGCATGAACCGAATGTTCAGGAATGTTCAGGAACAACAAACACTTTAAACTAGTGGTCCCCAACCTTTTTTGTGTCACGGACCGGTTTAATGTCAGACAATATTTTCACGGACCGGTTTAATGTCGGACAATACATTTTACGGACCGGCCTTTAAGGTGTGGCGGATAAATGCAACAAAATGAAATGATAAGTCCGGCATAAAAGCTGGTATTTTCTTAATATAATAATAATAAACATGAATCCACTGTGTTTTTTTTTGTTCATTTTGCTCGCTTGGGGGGTTTCAATTTAGCGGTAATGTATTATGTGTTAGCGGCCAGAGCAGCCCCTTTAAGAAGGTAGCGGATGAAGGTAAGACATGTGACCGAGGCATCGTGACATGCATCAAGAGTGAGTCATGTGGCGGAGAGAATCCGGTCATTTTCCAAAATAAAACATCGTTCAGAATCAGATAATGAATAAAACGGAAATAATGAAAGTTATGTATTCTTTCTGTGCGGCCCGGTACCAAGTGACTCACGGACCGGTGTCGGTCCGCGGCCTGGAGGTTGGGGACCACTGCTTTAATCTTTTTACTAACAAATTTCATACAATTATTTAAAACACATTATTGTATTAAAGTGACATAATGTCTAGATGAATTCACTAACGTACCATAGGGGTTGCTACTCAATTCTGTTTTCTGTATATAACCTATGAGGATTTTGCTCAGCACTCTTTGAAACTATTTGTTCTTCTAAGTGACATAAAAGACTTGTACAAAATGAAAGAATCATACATGAACCCACCAATCACTAATTCAACTGAGCAGCTAAGAGGGTTAGGGGCCTTGCTAAGAGGCCCAGGAATGGCAGCTTAGTGCTGCTGGGATTTGAACTTATGAAATTTCAATTAAAAAAAAAACCCGCCTTAATCACTAAGCTATCGACTTATTTCTTGTTTTGACATGTGTTGACTCCAGTCCTGTCTATGCAATGTTCTCTTACTTACTGTGTTCACCTATATATTGTCTATTTAAGCTTGCTGTTTCTGTTCTACATCAAAAGCTTCTCATCATCATTTTTTTCTTACTCAAGGCTTCTCCAGGTTTTCTGAATGTGTTCCCATGTTTTTTTTTTTTTCATTTATTTAATATTTCATGGTTGCTATTCTTGTTTGTTCTTTTGACTTTATGAATATGGATTATTCCAGTTATTATTGCTGCCTGTCTGTTCTCTGAACTATGCTACGGACTGCTATTTCTGAATAAATTTATCCAAATAAGGCAGATGCAATTTGCAAATTTGCTTTTTACTTTTGCAGATGATAAAACAAAATGATTTTTAGCTTGTCATATAGAGAAAAAAAAAGAAAAGTGCAAATCCTGTGGTGAAGAAAGTATTAACACTGGAGACTCCTTCCGAAAAATGATATTAATCCTTTGTTAAATAACTGAACATTATATTTGTTTCTTATTAGACTTTGTTTATGCGGATCCTGGGAAGTCCCTGGGAATCAGCAATTACTCTGGAAACAATTTTGCATGAAAAGAGACGCGCTGTGATTTGCCTTACAGCCCGCTTGCAGCTGCTGCTCCGGAAAATTAACTAGCGCCTTGTAACCAATCAAAATCGAGAGTAGAGTGATATAAATATGAATTAATTAAATATTTCAAAATGAGATTTTTGCCACCACGTTCTATACACCAGTGACTTTCCTCCTGTTCTTGTGTTCTGTTTTTTCGGCTGGTGTCCATTAACTTCCTGTTTTGTTTTTTTCTTCCTCTTCTCCTTCTTCCCCACTTGTTTAAGGAACAATATCCCTCGCAGCAGCATGCCCTGATGCATATTTAATAAACCCGAGTATATTCATATTACTGTGGGAGGTGAAGCAGCCCTTCTCCGTTCTCCGTGGTTTCAACGTCTATCAAACGGGAGCTGATTCGCTATGCCAAGGTGCCTCGCTCGCAGTAATTTATTTGCTCTGCCCTCTTGCTCTAATGTTACAAATGAGAAATGGCAAAATCTCTGCCGTGGCAAATCTCCCGACCGGACCCCTGTCGCTGTCGCAGCGCCGCAGAGGAATAAGCCGCCCCTTTAAAATGTGTGTTGATTTTCCATACTCCAATATTGACTAAGCGCCACCGTTTGATGTATGCCTTACTAGGCCATGCAAACTCACCACTAGGGCTTAACTTGTTAGTTCTGCCTCCGCAGACCGTTCGAGGGAACGGCCGCCATGCCCTCGGATATTACCATTGACTGTTCGGATTGACCCGATACAAGTTTACTCTAGTTCTCTCCGGGTCTCGCTCGCTTTATGTCAACAGATCCAGAGAGTTAAACAAAGCTCTGAAGCTATGGTAACTGAAACGTGTTGGGTTTTGTTTGTTCTCGTTGAGCCGAAGTTTATGGGAAAATGCCGTAAAGAAGCTCCAGATTCAGTGATTAATTGTTATATGTTATTATACGAGGTAAACAATGGAGCTTGGGAATTTGGAGCCTCGGCCCTAAATAGGAGAGCGGGAAACAGGGGGTTTGTGAACAGGAAATTGTTTATACAGGAATGTTAAGTGATACCTCCATGCAACTGAGCTGTAGGGTCATCATCCCTCTTTTCTCTCTCTCTCTCTCTCTCTCTCTCTCTCTCTCTCTCTCTCTCTTTCTCTCTCTCTCTATCATTTTGGTGGATCCAAACTCTCTACGTTGCCCTCTATTCAAGGATTTAAACAGTAGTGCTTGAGGATCTTGGGGATGTATCTTAACCCTACATCCAATAATGCTAAGGGGGCCTGTTATGTCTCACTCATAGTACATTTACAAATATCTACACAAATCCACGTTTTAAAAATAATTCAATCCACGCATTTCAACGTATCAACCTTTAGAGCTTAGAGCAAGCAGTACCCCTCTAAAGCATGTAAGGTTGTGTAAAAGGTGAAATAAAAATCTTATAAAATGATAAAACAAAGCTGAAACAAACAAAAAAACATTCTTTCTACATGCACAAGATATTGTTAAGCATTTTTATTGCTAAAAAAAGACTCGGATATGGCAAGATATGGCAACACTCCCATCACTTTTGCCCTCAAATAAACTCTCAGCACCATAAATCACAAATGAGCGAGTGACGTTCCCTAGAGCACAAAAGGGTAGTGTGCGTTTCCATAGGCTCACACCTATAACTGGGGCAAGGCCTATGGCTG
>JAAIIK010000044.1:1931683-1934183 GCA_014706435.1 Silurus glanis | reverse complement strand
TTCCTCAAAGTTGACGTGTTAGAAGCAAGAAAAATGGGCGGTTTGAGCAAGTTTGACAAATTGTGACGTCTAGACGACTGGGTCAGAGCATCTCCAAAACTGCCGCTCTTGTGGGATGTTCCTGGTCTGCAGTGGTCAGTATCTATCAGTATACTGCTCCAAGGAAGGAACTGTGGTGAACCAGCGACAGGGTCACGGGTCATTGATGCACGTGGGGAGCGAAGGCTGGGCCTTGTGGTCCAATCAAACAGACGAGCTCCTGTAGATCAAATTGCTGAAGTGGCTAATGCTCTTAATGCTCGACGGATTAGAACTTTGGCAGTAGGTCATAATGTTATGCCTGATCGGTGTGTAACCCATATATACAATAATTCTACCACAGTCTCTTCTTACTCTCAGCCAGCCAATTGTAAGGTTCTAATTATTAATACAAATAAATGTTAAATAATTCACTTTTTAAATAAAAGCACTTTTTTATTCCAAATGACTCAGATTTACAGAGATATTCCTTGCAATAAAATCCCAGAATTCCACTGATTACATTTTTAAGAAATAAAAAAAAGTCATTATTCTGTTTAAAAAAAAAAAAAAAAAAAGAAAAGGTTTCTGGGAGAAAAAAAAAAATTATTGCATTGCAGTTAATTTCCATGATAATAAATTGCCTCAGATATGAAGAGAACCATGTGGTCAATGAAAAGATGTCCAGTTCCTCGCCAACTTTTACTGGACCGCTCACTATTTGGATCTGAAAATGCCAGTGGCACATGAACACTATAATCGACGCAATTTTCATAACATCTTTAACTTCCGACACACGGAACCACATCCAGCTGGAGCTCGAATCCAAGCACAGAACTCGGCCTGTTGTCGAGACCAACGTCCAAAAAACTTTAAGATTCAAATCAGTGAGAAAGATGATTCTACAATTCCAATAACTACCTTTACTTTCTTTATATTGCATGCTTCTGTCTTTCTTTCTTTCTTTCTTTCTTTCTTTCTTTCTTTCTTTCTTTCTTTCTTAAATAGGCCATTTTCTGCTTTTTTTTCATTCTCCTTGATGCTTTTTTCTGTTATAATTAAATCTCTCTCTCTCTCTCTCTCTCTCTCTCTCTCTCTCTCTCTCTCTCTCTCTCTATCTATCTCTTTCTTGCCTGTCTTATTATTTAACACTGCATTTACAGGAAAACTGGTTAATCTGGAAAAAAGACTCACAAATCAAATAAAAGCTAATAAAAATCTCTCGAGAATAAATCTTGCGCTTTTTTCTCACCATAGGACCTGGAGAAAAAAGATTGGAGCAATTTTTTGTTACAGAAACCAAAAAAAGAGGTGGCCTTTACATTTTCCTAAAAAAAAAAATTAAAATTATAAAAATGCAGTTAAAAAAAAAAATAGACATAGCAGTGTATTTTCTAAATTTGTTTGATCATTGAATTATGTTTTGTAAAAAACATGAAATGCTTCCATATGGCTGTCATTTTGTATTTGTAAAGTATTTAAATCATTACCATTAACTACCTTTTACCAGGAAGTGTAAATGTAATGAAATATATTTGACACTTTACTAAAATTAAGTATATATAATTCTTTAGATATTTTCGTTTCAATTTCCTACATTTTCGATTTCATTGTTCATCCTTTTTCTTTGTAGTTTAATTTCTTCTTTTCTTTCATCTTTTTTTCAATCTTGCATTTTTATGTTAATTATTTGCATTATAGTGTGGACAACATTTGCTGTTATAATAACCTCTACTCTTCTGGGAATATGCTCCATTTTGGATTGTGGAGTATGTTTGTGTAGATTTGTGATCCTTCAGCCACAAGAATTTTAGTAAAGTCAGGTACTGATGTAGGTGAGGTGATGAGGCCTGGGATGCACTCAGTGGTCCAATTCATCTTAAAGTTGTTCACAGGGATGAGATCAGAGCTCTATAGCAGGACAGTCAAGATCTTCCACTTTAACCCATGTAAAGCACATCTTCATGGAGTTCACAGGGACACTGTCAGGCTGGAACAGGTTTGGGTCTGCCAGTTCAAGTCCACAGACATCCAAACGCATCATATAAAACTGTGTGCCAAGCAGTTTAGTGTGCTTATGGATATTTGTGTTTATCAGCCACAAGGGTATTAGGAAAGGCAGGTACTGATGTAGGTGAGGAGGCCTGGGGTGCGGTCAGCGTTCCAATTCATCCCAAAGGTGTAGCAGGCCACTCAAGATCTTCCTCTCCAAAGCATGTAAACCAGATCTTCAAAGAGCTCACTTTGTGCACAGGGGCATTGCCATGCTGGAGCAGGTTTGGGTTTCCAATTTCAAGTAAATTCAAAATATTATTACAGCACATGTAAAGACATTTGAGTGCCTCCAGCTTTGTGCTAAAAGTTTGGAAAAGAACCACATATAGCAGGAAAGAGCTTTTGTCTTTTGCAATACTTTTGGCAATATAGTGTGTGTGTGTGTGTGTGTGTGTGTGTGTGTGTGTGTGTGTGTGTGTGTGTGTAA
>JAAIIK010000044.1:1914335-1924447 GCA_014706435.1 Silurus glanis | reverse complement strand
ATATATATATATATATATATATATATATATATATATATATATATGTATATGTATATATATTTATAAGAATATATATATATATACATATACACATATATATATATAAACATATACATGAACACAGATATGAAGTAATATTAGTGCAGGATGTGTGTAATGCACAATATAGAGAATATAGAGAATAAGGGATATATACATTTACTGTATATATAACTGCACAAAGTTATACACAGTGTATATACAGGTGATATGGTTATAAGGATAATTTAGGATATACAATGAATTCACTATTATATACAAAAATAATTATCAAGAAATGATATAGACTGTACCATGTGGAACAGAAATGCATGAGGATTAGTCTAGTAGATTCAGTAAAGCATCAGTGAGTCATCTGGGTCTAATAGGTGTAGTGTGATGTTCAGTAGGGTGATGGTGGATGGAAAAACATAATCACCTGATCACTGTGTAGATAAATGCCACCTAGCTGAGGTTTAGTTGCAGGTAATGATGGGTCGATGGGACCGTTCCTTAATTTTGAACGAGACTTTAACGTGACTCAGGAGAACGAGTCGTCTCAAAAAGTGATTCGTTCATTTTCTACTGGACGCGCGTGAGCAAAGAGTCACAAAAACAGTTTTTCTCTCGACTCTTCCAATCTGAGTCTTTCGATCTTTTATCACGTGACTCCTATATACTTTATACAGTGCATTACACAGGAAGCAGAACTGAGTAGTTCATCTCATGAGTCCTCTGTCCTGAAATACCAGAGGTAAGGCTACTTATTCTGCTGGTTTGTCCTTAGCTGCATTTTTCATATTTTTAGTGTTGGAACTACAGTAACAGTTGGTGTATGTAGGCGTGTTGGAGGATCTGCTTATTGAAATTCTAACATTTTGTTTCATTTTTGATCAAAGGAACGAAATGAACTAAATGGCTGGAAAAAAAAGATTTGCTCATTTTGGTGAATGAGATTTAAAGAACCAAGTCGCTAAAACGATCCTATCTTCGCATCACTAGACGCAGTGTAGTACTTTGAGCGCAAATATTGGCGCCAGCGTCTACGCAATTTCTGCTTTGGAATTCTATTTAAATGTGACAAACTTCTCGGGAAAACAAGGAGAAGCTAAGGTGTTAACATCAAAACTGGACTGTTGTTTTCTACTGTGAAACACCATAAAATAAACCCATAGAAATACTACACCAAACAGCACCAACGTTCATCAGAGGGACATGATGAATATTTCAATCTAAATCTATGTAATATGTTTTAGGGTGGAGTTTACTTCTAATTTGCACATCATGAACGTATCATCGATCCTTATAGATTGAGCATGAGACAGGTGCTCCATCGAACCACTTCCATTCACTGGCTAATGAACCGCCCAGATATGTGTTAACTCGTGCACAAAAGAAATTCCTAATGGAATTTTCTAGGCAAAATATCTATCTCTATGTTGTAAAAGAGCATTCCGAACTATCCGTCGTTTTTTTTTTTTCCGAAAAGGAGTTAAAAAAAAATTTCCGGGCTTGCATCCATTTTCCCAAATCATCTAATTTGGCCTCATGAATGGCTGTAGCCCGAGGCTCGCTTTCAAGCTAACAAGGGATGCTCTTGTTAGCCACGCCATCTCCTCAACGACCAGATAGAAAACATATTAATCATAATTTGGACACGCACAAAAAAATTCTTTTCGGGGGTCACGGCTGAATAATGCGTTTTTTTTTTTCTCCGTACACACAGGCCGCTCTTTTGTATGCGAACCCTCCTTCCCAGGAACACTGGCTAGTCTTGTGACTCGGGAGGTCAGGGAACGATGACATCACCGCCTTGACACGCATCTTGGCCCTGACAGTGGCACCTTGTGTTCTTAGGCTCCCCTTTTTTCTTTCTCGCGCCGTCTCACAGGACTGATTGTGCTGCTGGGTGCTGGGTTCTTTCAAAGAATACCTTTCTCTCTCTTTTTCCCTCTCTTTCTCTCGTTCCCTGTCTCTCTCTCTCTCTCTCTCTCTTTCTCTCTGCCAGCTGCTGTGTGAGGCAGGCAGAATGCCTCTTCACATAATGATGAATGGTGCTTGACCCACAAGGCTGTTCTTCCACTGAGACGCTCGGGGCTCCAGATTATTTCCGATATTTCCGCGCGCACCCGGGTCAGCTTGGCATTTAAACTCGGGGCCGTCCGAGCGCTCTCGCTCCGTTCCCCGTCCTCAAATCAGTGCTCGTGCTAACACAGATAAATGAAGATTAAATACAACCCTAACCTGCTGACTGCAGGAAGAGGAGGACGAGGAGTTTTCTTCCAAAATGTTTATTGTAATGGGGTTTCACCTTCGTTCCTTGCAGGAGCTTCAACTGTATGATTAATTGCACGGAGCAACAGTTATGGCAGGATTAACAATTAGCTGGACCTGTCAAGCACTCAGCTGAAGATGGCGTGCTAATTGAATGGCTGGTTGGCTATTGTGTCCCAAAGCATGCTGGAAATTGAAAGAGAGAGAGAGAGAGAGAGAGTAAGAGAAAGAAAGAGAGAGACTGATCCAGGCTCTTTCATCTCAAGTCCAGGCCGGCTAGCACTAAATAAACCCAGGCTAATTTTCCCATAAATATTCATATCCAGCCAATATGAAGTTTTCAAAGTTACCGTCATGGTACATTCGACCTCGTCTTTGAATACAAGGTCTGACTCCCCACATTACTTTCTTCTTATAGTATATCTTCATGCTATTCAAATGTATTCAGGATCTTAGATTTTTTTTTTTTTTTTTTTAAGAGAATAGTTTTGAAAATAAGAATTGAATATTGATATTTTAATACAAAATTGTCTTGTGAACTCTTGTGACGTTTTTTTTTTTTCTTAAATATATATAAGTTGATGCATATAAGATCCTATTTGTCCTTTTGCTTGTTTTTGCACGTACTGTATATTGAGTGAAGTATATGTACATTGTACATTGATTGGAACCCAGTGAGGTCTACCATTATACCTCATACTTTTCACACATTCTGAGATGCTTGTGTGAGGATTTGAGATATGCGTCATCAACAAGGTGTTTACGGAGCTGGATATGTTTTGTGCTTCCAAATCATTTAGTCTAAACTTGTGTTATGACGCATTATAACGCATATCAAAGGATTTGCTGATCAAACAATAAAAATAAAAAAAATACATTTTGTTTATGATTTTGTTTATATTTCCATTTTGTTTCAATTAAATTCTATAGCATCGCCTCAGTTTCATTTCTTATCATCTTTTATTTTGAGCAGCAGTGCATTGTGGGTTTCCTTCATGGGAACCTTCACATCTGCAGGGGCGACAGCTCTTTCCAGCTCGTGAAAGCTCCAGCAGGAAGTGGTGGTTTGGCCCTGATGCGAGCACGAGGAAAGGGCATGATTGTTCGTGAGCTCAGGAGGGGCTGCTCCATGGTGTGTGGGACATATCAAAATATTTGACAGACTTCAGGATTATGAAAACGGCTCCGCGGCCCCTGGCTGCTCGGCTGCATTGTCTGAGCGCTGGGAGCTGCGATCTGGCCCATTCGGAGCAACTCAGTGTGTGTTAATACCATGTAATGAAATTAAGGGCTTTTGGGCAGTGCTGCGTTTGGCCTCCCTGGCTGTGGCCTTTTTTTCATGACATGGGGAGGGTAAAGAAAACGAAAATATCACTGCGTTATTTATTGTTAGTATTAATCAAATATAGCATCAGGGACATTTCCTACTGATTATAGCAGATTATTCAGACAATCAGCATGTGTCAGAGAGACTCCTTGTGTCCATCTTCATGGCAATGTGGGGCGAATGGAACAGTTTTGCTGACATACAACACACACAAAATAGTTATAGTGCAATATATTGCTTCTGGTATGTCAGACACATGTTGAAACATGTTGTAATGCTTATAGCAATATTATAATTAATATATACATCAATATTTACTCAATTTACTAATATACAATACAAAATACTAAATAAACTGTCAAAAATTGTATGAAAAAAAAAATCTAATTTAAATGAACAAATAAAATATGCCTTAAATTAGGCATATGCATAAAATATACTTCACTGTAAAATCAACTTTACATAGCTTCAACATGTGTTATAATGCATCATAACACATCCATTGGTTATAATATACACACAAAAAAGGTTTTACTCTATTGATTTGAATAACAAAAAACACCATCAATTCTGTTGTCTCTTAGAATTATGTCTCCTTAAAGATTTTTGTTGCACTTGTCATAAGCCCTTTATGACATGACATAAGTACGAGTAAAAAATATAATAAAAGCACATTTTTTTACTTGCAAAGGAAAGATGAAAGTTCTGCTTTAAGCTCTTTAAGGCATCTGACATGCAAATGCATAAATATTTATAAACTTCTTGTAGTATTATAAGCCCTTTATGACCCATGACTTAAGCATTAGTAAAATATTATAAATGCACGTTCTCAGAAATTAAAGTTGTTTTTAGCACTTTGTGAAATCTAAAATAAATAAGCAAAAACATGAATAAAATTTCAGGCCAAAATTGTCATAAAATATTTATAACAGCTGCTACAAGTGTACATAAACTTTTATAAAAAGTTTGTTCCAAGATTTGTCATAAGCTTGTTTTTTTTTTTTAGCTCTGACATAAAAATATTATAAAGGCATATTCAAAAAGATGTTATTATTTTAAGTTTATAAGCTCATTATGACAACCAACATAAGTAAATGTACATAAAGCATTTATAAAACCTTATTAACAGATAAGGGTTTAATGACAGCTTTTATAAATATAAATGCGTAAACGTTTGTAAAGGCATAAACATTTATGAAGGACTTATTCCTAAATGCTTTTATTATGTCAAAAGTTTGAAATCTTCTAAATCAATAAATATATTTTTCAATATTAGGGTGTGCTATGATGCATTATAACGTTGTGAATGTAGTGACAGGGATGAGTATTACACTGTGATACCAGTTATGACTACTCAGTCGTGTCATGAAGCATTATAAGTGCTGATCTTGAGTGACGTTATATATTGAGCTTCATATAAGGTCATAAAGATTCATATTAGGTCATAAGACATCTATAACCACTTCACATAGCCTGATTATTGTCATCCTGCTCGAAGAAAGATCTTCAGAGCCAAAGTATATTTCACCTCTTTCTTTTCCCCTCTTTCTTGTCCTTCACATTTGTTATATTGGGCATGAGCTCTCAAAGCCCCCTCTGTCCAGTCTGTCCTCTTTGTCCTCAGGTGTCCCCCATCGCTGTGCTGTTTACCAGGAGAATTTGTCACTACCAGCCACATAAAAAATGTCAACCTTTCTATTATCTCTTAGCTTACATTTTCTCCTCCATCATCCCCTGTAAAGACTGATCTCCTGAAAAAAAAACGTCGTAGGAAAAGAGAAGAACAAGAAGGAAAAAAAAACTTATGTTAAACCTCTAGGTACAGAAGGCTGTTAGCAATTGCTGATGATAGTAGGCAAACATTAACATAATAATTAGTGTCTTGTAATTGTTTCATTAAAACCAGTTGTTCCATTTCTCCTCGTGTTTTCCCAGTAGACAGGAGGATGTTGGACAGCAGCCAAGAGAAGGCAGGGACGCCATGTTGGCACTGCCAAGCTCAAGATGGTTTACTTCAGCTCGGGCGAGGAGGAGACGAGCTGTTTATTTCAGCTATACTCCTCCTATTCCTCCTCCTCCTTAACACTCTCTCTCTCTCTCTCTCTCTCTCTCTCTCTCTCTCTCTCTCTCTCTCACACACACACACAAATACTGTATATACACACATACTGACTACAAAACCAAACAAACAATCATAAAAGTGGTCATATAATTATAATTATTTATAATATATAAATATGTATTGAATATATTTGTTATAAATAATATGAAAATGCTGACACTGAAGACTCCTTCCACAAATTATAAATAATAAACACTGAATAAACAAGATCTACCACAAATTTGATATATATCAATATATATATATATATCTATATAAATATATATAAAATCACGATATATGTATTTTTAGTGTCAGGATTTTAAATAACATATTCCCCCTGACAATTTTTTTTTTTTTTTTTTTTTTTGCATAGACAGTAAATCAAAAAATAATTATTAAAAAAATAATTTCAGAATGTGCTGTTATGAAAAATCTATCTATCTATCTATCTATCTATCTATCTATCTATCTATCTATCTATCTATCTATCTGTCTGTCTGTCTGTCTGTCTGTCTGTCTGTCTGTCTGTCCGTCCGTCCGTCTGTCCGTCCGTCCTTCCATATATCTATCTGTCTGTGCACGCATAAACACTGCAACATGGCAGTTTTTTTTGTGTCGTTCCTCTCATGTCCTTCATTCATTTCCCTACTCTTCTTTCCTATATTTTCCCGGAATATCTGAGTGGTGTTTTCCCTCCTGCTTTTTATCCTCGCGTCTCGAACCTGAGATAAATGTCGCTAAACACATAGAGGATCACGTAGACGCCTTTTTTCCAGATGCCTCAGCGCGATCCGATGAAGAGCGAGATGAGAATGTATATCACAGCGCTATAACCCACTCCAGCTCCTTAAGACGGATTCCAGTACGGCGTAAACAAACAGACGGCGTCATGTTGACAATGTTTCTCTGCGTGCTTATTGAATCCTGAAAGGAGGGCAATTTCTCGGCGACATTGTGCAATCTCGGAGATCCGTAAACATAAATAAACAAACCAACATGTGAAATATGAGTGTTTTCGCTCCGGCATGCGCGTGTGCGCGGTCGCGTCGACGCCGGCGTGTCCCCGGATCCCTCCCAAAAGACTGATTGGAACTTGTGCACCACAATTAACTTCCTCGACGCTACCGATAAATCAAGATCGTGGTATTTGCCGATGCTCGTGTCACTGCGATATGAGCGGCGGAGGCCATCTGTACGGCAGAGATCAAATAACTGCCGCCGATACGCCATATTCAGAGCAGGGCGGGTGAAAAGGGGGCCATCTCTTAGAAAATTATTTTTCATTCTTCACCCGCGCTGCCGCTGACAAATATACTCATTTTCTCTTCATTGTGTTGAATGCAAAAAAATAAATAAATACACGCATTTCTGCGAACAAACTGTTTGGGGGCTCTCTGTTTTCTATCAACGCAGCATTAGAGTCACCATCATCATCTGCTCGGCTTCTAGGGTACGTAATGCATCTCGGATAGTTTCTAATATTGTGGGTAATCGCGAAAACATACGAGTGTTCCGTATAAAAAAATAAAAAAAAAGAAGGAAAAACTTCTTCCTGCATGCCAAAAGTTTCGAAGGCTGGATCTGCTTTGATTAAAGCGGTCTGTGCGAATAACATTGTTTCCTTAAGTGCAAAACTGGAAGCGCTACCATCTTCAAAAGAATCCCCCCCTCCCTCCCCCTCCCTTTCTTTCCGTTTTTACATATTCATGTATTTATCTGCATTACTCAGAATAAGTACGCTAGGCCCCTCGTGCACCCGTGATAATACTAATCCAGTTTCCGTTCGATATTTCTGCAATATTACACCTCTAGAAATATTACAACTTCAAGGCATTTGGGTGGGGGTGGGGGTGGGGGTGGGGGTGATTTTAGAGGCAGGCACAGGAAACCCAGTCTGGGATAGACACAGTGAGAAAGAAAAAAAGAGAGAGAGGGGAAAAAAAAACACATTTTTACATTTTCTAAATATGTAAAGTGCCCAGCACACGTTCCATGACCAGCGTACGGCGAGTTCTCAAATCCAGCAGAACTATCAGCTCGACCGGCACTCCCGCCCGCAGTCACACGGAGCCGGCTGCTCCCGCTTTCTCGGCAGGATCGGGGATTATCGCACACACACACGTCTGAACCGAGGCCGGCCTGCTGCAGCGGGAGACCCGCCGTCTCTGCGGCGAGAATGTCGCAATTCTTTATACAACAGCTTACGGTATTTGGGCTCAGGCCAAGTCACAGGTGTACAGGTTTTTTTTTCCCCATAGTACCCTTTAATTCACATGGACTTTCGATCGTTGCTATTTTCTGTGAGGACGGAAAGGGGAGGGTTTTCCGCCATGAGCAAGTCTTCACGATGACAAGCTGATGCTTGCAGTGGTGCATGATGTAAGGTACATCGTTCCTGTACTTCAGTAAACAAGCTAAAAGTAATCACTTTTAAAAAGACTTAATTATAAAAAGAAAAAAAATACCGATCCGTGATACCACACTATCTAAACCAAAAGTTTGTGAACGTCTGACCGTAAGATTCTTAGCGCTTTTTAAACCTTTGTTCCACATTTCATCCTGAGTTTCTGAAGTTCAAGTTTCAAGTTTACATATTTGTCATGTGTACAGATGAGTGTGTACAATGTAATGCTTATGTGAGGCTACAGGCAAACTACAGCAAACTACAGCAAATATTAAACATTAAACAATATTAAACAGTATAGAGTCAAATAATTTTGTGTCAGCAGAAGTTTCTCGCTTCGCTTTTCCATCTAGCAGCGGCGTCTCGAGCTCGTACCTCAATTTTTTGCTCGCGTAACAAAGCAAAAAATCGACCGAGTGACCGCTCGGAAAACTCGTACATGAATGCACTCGTAGGTCAAGGTACCACTGTACTGATATACTGATAAGGAATAACATTATGACAATATACCATTATGACTGGTGAAGTAAATATCACTGATTGTCTCTTCATCATGGCACCTGTTAGTGGGTGGATTTATTTATCAGGCAGCAGGTGAACATTTTTTTCTCAAAGTTGACGTGTTAAAAGCAGAAAAAATGGGCAAGTGGAAGGATTTGAGCGGGTTAGACAAGAGCGAGACGACTGGGTCAGAGCATCTCCAAAACTGCAGCTCTTCTGAGATGTTCCTGGTCTGCAGTGGTCAGTATCTATTAAAAGTCCTCGAAGGAAGATACAGTGGTGAACCGGCGACAGGGTCATGGGCGGCCGAGGCTCATCGATGGAGCGAAGGCTGGTCAATGTGGTCCGATCCAACAGACGAGCTCCTGTATCTCAAATTGCTGAAGAAGTTAATGCTGTTAATGCTCGATGGGTCACGACTGTTTTGGCAGAAAAAGGAGGAATATTAGGCTGTTCAGTGTTTAGAATAGAAGTTCAATCTATTTTGTTTGTCAAACAATATCAGAAATATTGTTATACATTAATGTACAAATTAAAGATAAATCTTTTTTTTTCCCCAAAAAACATGCAGACTGTATAATTATTGCAAAAATGTAGCCAGGACAACATTCATTAGATGTATTTACTGAAATACTGCTTGCTAAAGTAAATATGGGAATAAAAATCATTTTTTCTTTTTTTTGGAACGCTGTGCTGAATATTCCCAGCCTTTAATGAGGTCCAAATGTTGGGCGATATTAATAATTTGAATGACAGAAGGAAAACTGGAGTCATCTAATCGGAGTTAATGGTGCTCTCCCTTCTGCACTGTGATTGGGATTTGACAGTTACACGTTACATTTAGCCAGAAAAAGTGTCCAACTGTCCAAATGTCTCTATCTCTTTCTCTCTCTCTCTCTCTCTCTCTCTCTCTCTCTGTTTCTCTCTCGTTCTCTTTCTGATTAGGGGGTGCTGAGGGGACGCACATGCCAGAGAGGGTCTCGTTCAGTGCTCAAACTCGGCACAGATGCTCAGCTCAGTGCGCCTCTTCCCCAGATCTCCTACGCTAAATCTCCTTCCTGTGACGTCTGTCCATCAAATTCGGATGATCTCAGAAAAGACCCAGGCTGGCTCACAGCATCAGCACTCATAGCTACACACATACACCCGAGTACTGGTTACTAGAAATGGACTCTGGAACTGATCTTTGGCCATCTGTGTGTGCATGTATGTGTGTGTTCTGAGTGTGTGTGTCAGAGGGAGTGTATAGAAGCAGCAGGCTGTAGACCATAGGGAAAAATGCCTGCCCTATTTTAGATTTTTTTTTTTTTGCTACGGTCCAGGCGAGAAACACACATGTCTAAATTTGGCCTTGTGTCACTCTGCCAGGGACACACAAAATACACAGGCCTTTCGTCCACTAATGAGGAAGGACAAGTTAATTAACACTTTGCATAGACTCACACACACACACACACACACACACACACACACACACACACACA
>JAAIIK010000044.1:1892437-1913935 GCA_014706435.1 Silurus glanis | reverse complement strand
ATATATATATACACACACACATACACATTTTTTTTATGTCTGTATCTCAGGCATCAAATTAAAAGCTGTGATAAATGGTGCAGAAATTAATGTCACAAATAAATATTAAAACAATGAATAATTAAATGCATTTTTCAGTATGGAATGAAATGCTCGCATAAAACATATATTTTGTCACATGCTTGTGTCTCAGTGTGCCAATATAAAAATTGTAATAAAAAAATAATAATAAATAAATAAAATACACTGGCTAGTTTGCCTAGGTTGCTAATCACATTAAAGAAACATCTGAAAGAATAGGTAATTTGGAATACAAAAAGAATAAGTAATTCTGAATGCATCGTACCCAAGCGGCCAAATTATTATGCCTAATGAAATCAGGCATGCATTCACTTCGGTGAGGTGAAAAAAAAAAAATAATAAAGTGCTATTACCTGTCAAGACGAGTGCGTTTCAATTACCATGTGCTGTGTGGAATTGAATGTGCAATTACAGACAGATGTGTGTTACCTAACAAATCTCTGCTCCGCTTATACAGAGAGTAAAATGTATCGAGAAAAAGACTAACAATCAGAGAAAGAGAGATGCTGCTCGGCTAATATTAAATATACAACAGTCATGGGAATTCATTATCTTCATATAATTAATACATTATTAAGGTTGCTCAGTCACCTCAATATAGACAGTCATTAGATTCAATATAGTCAGACTGCTGTTGATTAACCAACAATATGCAATGAAAATGGTTATATACAGTAATCCCCCGATTTACCGCGGTTCGAATCTCGTGCCCCCGGTTTATCGCGGATTTGCATTTGCCACATAACTAATTTGTCTCGCTGATTTTCCCGGTTTCTCGCAGAGAGCACGATAGCCCAAAAGACTTATAGGGGATAGTTTTTATGGAGTTTTATGTTGAAATAATGAAATTACAGTACATGTACTCACTATAAATGTAATACAGTGTACAGTATTTCTACAAATTTACACAAAATTCATCTGGCTATATTCTTGCAAATGTTTTCTGTGTGTGTTTTAAGTGTGCGGGAGAATGATTTATGGCTTAAACAATAAAAATGTTGTTTTGAGCTTGCGTTTATTATTACTGGGATATTTTGGGGATTATTACTGTATATAATTAATTCTAACACCTGGATGTGTAGCATCGGGATTAGTGCTGGTTTCCGTTGTAGTAGATTATAAGTTTGTCCTGTAATAATGGGAAGCAGGAAACTAATCCTACTCATTATGTACTCATCATTGAAAATGTGTAATGATTTACAGAGATTTGAAATTACCAGTGGTAGACAAAGTACACAAACCATGTAAATAAGTAGCGTGCTCCATTTAAACTTTCTTTTGAGTAAAAGTGCAGAAGCATTTCCTTCAAAATCTGCTTAATCAACTCGGTTTATGTAAAAAAGACTCTAATTTTACATTCAGCACACCGTTTTATTAATAGAATGATATTAATGAGTCAAACACTGATTGATATTTCAAAAAAATGATCAACTGTTCAACTACTTAAAAAAAATCCCGCAAATAAGGCCACGGTGTCGCGGCAAGTTCGATTCAGGAGTTTCTTCTATCATTTATTCTTCGAAAAATGTTTTGCTTGTTGTTATACCGACGCTGAACTGTATGTTGGCGCAATCGATACAATGTCAACACAGAGCGTGCGCTCGACCCTGATTGGTGGTTCGCTGCCTGATTGACCAGTTATGTTTTTTTCCGCTCGGAAATAAAAAAACGATTTTGCAAAATGTAGCTGAGTAAAAAGTACGAAATATGACCTTTTGAAATGTAGTTAAGTTAAACTCTTTCCAAATGGAAATACTTCAGGAAAGTACAGATACACGACAAAGCTACTTACGTAAGTACAGTAACAAACTGTTTACCTCCAACCGTCTGTAATTTCAGTGGTGGACAGTCACAAATTGGATGCAGTTTGTTACTGTACTTAGTAGCTTTGTTGTGTATCTGTACTTTCCTGAAGTATTTCCATTTGGAAATAGTTTAACTTAACTACATTTCAAAAGGTCATTTGTCGTACTTTTTACTCAGCTACAAACACACCAAATTCTCCAAAAGCAAATACAGTTGAATGAGGATAAAGGAAGAGGGAATCATTTTGCGGTGAACTTTGATCTTTAATTTGGAATGGTGAAACCATTTGGGCAACAACAAAAAAAAAAAGTATAAATTAAGAGCTGTGGTTTTTCCATGCTGTTAGCAACAAAACAATTGTTTTTCATGCTTCCTGTAAAACTTGCCAAAGGTGTTCTTCACTAGTTGTCTAGCAATGTGTATTTTTTTCCGACCAGTTCATCCCAGAGCAATTCAATAGGATTTAGGTGCGGTGACCGGGCAGGCCATTCCATGATAGAGAACACTCCAGCAAACTGTCTGCTCTCTAAATATACTTCATGAGTCATTGTCTTGTTGTATGGTGAAGTCAGTTTTATAGTCACAGTCCAGAGGAAATTGGTGTTGAAGTATGGAATGGCAGCCATGTTGGTTCAGTATTCCTTTCACCTGGATTCAGTCTCAAAAACAAACCAATTAGACTTTCACCTCCATGTTTTACTGTATGATAACATATTCTCTTCTGTCCTCTGGCCCACATATGTTATTCTTTTAGAGGCAAAAATTTGGACTCATCTGTCAAGAGAACGTTTTTCCAGCCATTCACTGTCCAATATTTGTGTGTTTTTGCCTTGTATCTCATTTGTTGCATAGAAACAAAAGGAACTTGCATGAGGTTGATCAAAAAATGTGGAAAAATGTGATAAATATGAAACAAGACAGCAAAAAACAATGCGTAATTGTTGCCATAAACATTTATCATCTTTTGAAAAGAATTAACAAAGACATGATCAGGCTTTAGAACCGGAGAGACTAGAAGATACGGCGAGCGTTCATCCTCCAAAAGTGTGACAGCTGGGCTAAAGGGTAATAGGTCGCTTGTGAGTGCCAACGCTTCCATTCGCTTTCTGTAAACGAAAAATCGTACGGCCCAAACACTCCCTTAAGGAGTCACTAGTGGGCCAAAGTTTCATAGCCAGAGGGGGGAACAGGAAATGAGCATTAATTGTGATAATGATGATGTTTGTACAGGCCAGGGCTTTTAGACTCTTTCTCTCTCTCTCTCTCCACCGCTCTCTCTCTCTCTCTCTCTCTCTCTCTCTCTCGCTCGCTAACTCCATCTGAGACTATGGCTTAATTCACAGAGAATATGAAAGCGAGGAAATGTCTCTCTCTCACACTCTCACTCGCTCTCTCGTTCTCGGCAATACTGCAGGTGTCCGACTCAGAGCATCGGCTCCATCCATCATGTCTGATTTAGACCCGAGCTCTGGTGTGCTGGTGTGAGCAACTAGAGGAATTACTGTCATTAGAAGCAAGATCTTTGTTTTGATGGCCTGAGTTAATGGGCTTTGCATTAGGGAGAGTCCTAGGGGCCGGTTTTGGGGTGATTAGCAAAAAAAAAAAAAGGCAAAAAAAAAGCACATTTACACGTCTCTAATTGCAAGTAGGATGCCAGGAACCTACGCCACTTTCTCGCAGCGATGCCCAGATTCACAAGCGCTTAAAGGATCACCTAGGAGGTTGCTACACCAAGATGGTGATGTTTTACACGCTCACAGCGCTCTTATAGAAAGAAAACAAGATCCTAAGCACTGTTTTGAGGGAGGGGAAGAAGATCATGATGTTGCATTGTGTCGTTTTGAGCAACTTGTTTTGTCACACTTTAATTATGAAGCCTAGATGGAATCTCAGATTGGGGGGGGGGGGATTGTAATTTAGGAATTTTTTTTTCTCTTCTCAACCTCTGTTTTCTCAATGCTATTAATTAAACGGGTTATAATGGGAATATGACGAATCGCCCCGGTGCCGGCGTACGAGCAGTGAGGGGGTGCAGGTTGTTTGGAAAGTGACACTGGCCTAATTTGGGGGCCGATAAAAGCGCCTGCCATAATCACCTGAGATAAGGGACACATCCTCAGAGCCCTGAGAGAGCCACAGTAAGCCATTTGATTTTTTATTTATATTTCGTATTACGAGTTGCCGCAATGAAAGTGGGTCACCGAGCACTTTTGTTTGTGTGTGTGTGTGTGTGTGTGTGTCTGTGTGCAAATTTTTTTTTTCTCACTGAAACTAACTTTCAAACGCCCATGTTTTCTTTCTCTGGTTAAACATACTTTCGTATCCTATTCCCGCGTGCCTCCTGCTCATTAAAAATGTTTAACAACATTTTAATTGAAGAATTAATTACCTTCTGCTAGGCAAAATCTTCTAAACTACAACAGGGGAACCATCAGACAGAGAAACTGGTAAAAGGGGGTGGGGGCCGTTGTTAGTGGTGATGACAAATCGACCACCTTTTCTTTTCTTTCCAACCGGAGAGAAATGATGACATCATCAGGTGGATTTGTGCTTGAAATTGAATTTTACACGTTTGCAATACGGTTTTGCCGCTATTTTCAAAACGCTAATGAGATCAATTTTCACTTGTATTTATGTCATCTGATATGAGCTTATAGCTGCTCAGAAAATGCTCGTTCTCGCTGTCACAAAGGCTACGGGAAGCCAAAGAATCCTTCTTGAAAATCATGGTGAACATAAAAAGCATCTCGAAACCTACATCTCAAACCCTGAAGCGAACCTTTGACGCAGGGCTTTTTGGTACCCCAGTCGAGATTTCTATGTCCCCCCCAACACACACCCTGTTTGGTTCAACAGTATCTGGAGGACATTTTGATTGCCGCTGCTGCCACCTGATTGGCTGATTTAGATACATGCATTTGTGTACTGACCAGAAGAGACGCTTAATGACACATTTGGATGTACCATGATATTTTCCCTTCACTTGAACTATGAGATCCAAACCTGTTCCAGCATGGCAATACCTCTGTGCACAAGCTCCATGATGATCTGGTTTATATGGGTTGGAGAGGAAGATCTCGAGTGGCCTTCTATAGAGCTCTGACCTCCAATGTATTAAACACCTTTGGGATGAATTGGAACGCTGACTCCACCACAGGCCTCCTCACCTCACCTACATCAGTACCTAATGTTCTAGTCATTGAATGAGCACAAATCTCAATAAACACACTCCAAAATCTAGTGCAACCTCTTCCCAGAAGAATGGAGAATATCATAATGGAAAATTGGCGCTAAATCTTCAGATCTTCAATCTGTTCAATCTTCAATCTTCAATCTGTTCAGGTGTTCGAACCTTTCACACCCTACAGTGTATATTACACACATTGACACCTGTGACAAATTTGAAATTTTTCGCTTTTCTTGACAAAATGTGCAAGCGATCAGGCTGGAAAATTTTTTTTTTAAAAATCTAAAGAATTGTAATAAAACCAAAAAAAGCGAGGGATATTATTTCTTTATTATGATGCAAATTGCCAAATTGTGTTTTTCTGTATACATCCGTACAAAATCTTCAGTCGCTCTCTCTCTCGAACCATCATTCTCTCAGTGCAATGATTAGGCCTTCAGACTTGCAAATGAGTCTGCATTCTGCCTCCTCCTTTGTCTGCCTCCGTCTTTCTCATGTCTCACCTCGTATTTAAGGGGCCCTGTGTGATTAGTTAATCGGCCCCAGCCCTCAGGTGGAGGTGGAGGGGGTGGAGGTGGGGACGGGGGTTTTGGAGGACAGGCTACGCTTCGTCTCCGTTCGCTCTCCGTCCTGCCAAGCTGTTCTTTTGGATGCGAGCGGAGGCAGCTGTGTTTACTGGCGTACATTTAGCAGAATCTATTATTCATATTGCTCACTCTGCGAGCCAGATCTCATGCCACCTGTCTCGCTGACAAGCTTCACCCCTTTTGTGCGCTTTCCTGCTCTCACCAAATGATGCTCGCTGCTGATGAATTGGGTTTTTTTTTTTTTTTTTTTTTTATACGAGTGCCGCTAACTAACGGTCTCACTCGGAGCCATGGACGCCGGCCCGAGAGAGGGAGTGGGAGAACAGGAGGGAGGACGGGAGGGTGAGGAAATAGTTTGGAAGAGTTTGGAATGTTAATCTGTTCTTTGAGAGTGATGAGAGAGAGAGAGAGAGAGAGCGAGAGATAGAGGGAGAGCGTCCAATCAGGACAAGATGAAGAAGGAATGAGAGAAAATGAATATGTATATTATATATATATATATACAAACAAATAAAAGACATTCGCTGAAGCGGTGTTTTTCCGCAGTCACCTCCATCCTTCGTCTTGAAAGGTGGGTTAACACGAACGCGGACCATGAAAATGTATGACTTCATTTATAATTCATTAGGATTTGACTTTAATCTTGACTCTGAGTCTGCAGTGTAGTAATTACTCTGTAAATTGTATTGGCTGAGAGATGTTCTGTTCTAAACAGGTAAATCAAACTGTCAGTTAACCAGAGATTCCAAACGAGGAAAAAGACAATTAAAGGGCAGGAGGGAATACATGGAGTTAACTTAAAAATTGGGGGACATGGTTTACTCAAACTGGGAATGGCAAACTCAAATGGTGAATGGTCCCAATTGTAAAAATGTACAAAAATTGTACAGACCTTCATAGTTGCTTTTATTATCTAAATCGGGGGTCTTCAATGTTTTGATCCCCTGATACTGATCAGTGTTTTGACCAGTTTTGATGATTTTAACCAAGTTGAATTTATTTGAAACAAAAAATTATTTGGGAGTCAACATTTATTAGCCGACCCCCTGCAGTACCACCACAGACCCCCTAGGACCCCAGTTGAAGACCCATGATATAAATAATAACATGAACCAACGTAGCATTTGTGGAAGGAGTCTCAAGTGTCAAGACTTCGTAACGGCTACTTATAGCTAGTTACTACAAGCATTAATGTCATAACAGGAAATACTTTATTTAACTTTTATAGAAGGAGTCTCCAGTGTCAAGGCTTCGTAACAGCTACTTATAGCTACTATCAACAACATTTACGCAGGAAGTCTCCAGTTTCAGCATGTAATAACAGCTGTTATAGCTAATATAATGTATGTAATAACAATAATTAGTTTATTTAACTTTTATGGAAGGAGTCGCCAGTGTCAGTATTTTGTAACAGGTATTTATAGCTACTATAATCTCCAGTGTCAGGGCTTCGTAACAGCTACTTATAGCTTGTAGCTTAAATTTTCCCTTCACTTGAACTAGGAGACACAAACCTGTTCCAGCATGACAATACCCCTGTGTATAAAGCGAGCACCATGAAGATATGATTTACAAGGTTTAAAGAGGAAGATCTCCTGTTATAGAGTTCTGACCTCAACACTACTGTACACCTTTGGGATGAACGTGAACGCTGACTGCACCCCAGACCTCCTCACCCTCACCTACATCAGTATCTGACTTTACTAACACCCTTGTGGATGAATGAGCACAAATCTCCACAATCACTCTTTCCAAAAGAGTGGAGATTATTATCATAGGAGACAGAGACTAAATGTGGAATGGGAGGTTTTAACATTTCAGTGTTTTTTCAGTCAGTCATATGTTTTTTTCTTCTTTAAAAAACCTATACAGGGGAAAAAATGTAGTTTGTCTGAATAATAATGTTTTGAAATTGTAAAAATTTTATTACAGTACGTTATTTTAAATAAGCAACATAGAAAGTACACTCCATTGTAGTCTGTTTAATATTAATTAGATTAATATTAATTAATTATATTAATATTAATAAAAAAAAAAATACTGCCATCGGTATCGCTGATACTGGTATCGAAAAGACACTGTATGGTATCGGAAAAAGAAAAGAATCGCTATCGCACGTCCCTAATGTACGGCAACACGTGTGTCCCGATCCACTCAATTTCATATCGGTTTCATTTCAAAAATTCTCGTGCTCATGTTTGTATAATGGAACGAACCAATTAAATCCTTCTTTAAGAGAAAGAAAGAATGAAAGTGTCCGGCTCATGGATAAGGCCTGTGCTTTATTGGGCACTCTTCAAAGTGAAGGATATTTTCACAGTTGAAAAGACAAATTCAAGGACTTACAGAAGCCAGAAGCTCTTATCTTCACTAGGTGCCATTTCATTGTGCATAATATTCCCGGAATTCAAAACATTTAAAACCTCCTTTAAGTATTTTTTTTTTTTTTTTAAACAAATCCTGGCCTAATTTACATGTGAGTAAGTCATAAACAGGCTTCTTTGAAATGTAAAAACGTATCCCATTTCTATATTTCATCAAGGACCTATTCATGTTTAATAAATTAAGACTCAGAACCTCCAAGACTTTGTTTTTCATTAGCTAAAAGCTGCAAAAAAAAAAAGAAAAAAAGGCAGAGTTAAAATCTTAATCACAACCTGCATCAGTATTTGCATGTTGTGCTAACGTTGGATTTGACAGGACGCCGAATCCGCACGAGACGCTTGGGAAAACATTCTCATTCGAGTTTGATAACTTTGTGAATTCCGGTTAACATCGAAAAAGATTTGGTGAGGCTGAAGATTTCATGTGAATGGAGAAAAAAAAAATAACAATTTAAGATATACCTAAACTTTTAACTTTTTGATTTCGACTTCTTTATATCCTCACTGAGTTTATTGAGTTTATTCAGAGTGGGGTTGTGTGAGTTTATTAGTTGCTTCTTCTGGGTTCTCATGCAGCTTCTTCTTCTTCTTCTTGCATGCATTTACAGTCAAAAACAATGCATTCCAAAGTGACAAACTATAATGCATAAAACCGTCAAAAAGTACTGAAGCACTAAAGCTTGTAACACAATATTCCTAGAAAAAAATATGATTAGAAAAAAGAACATAAATCAAAGAAAATGCAGCTTTGAGTTGGAATTCCTGCTTAAAGCATTTGGGAATCCATGTGGATTTTTTTTTTTTTTTTTTTTTTATACACATGTTCTAATAACCGCCACTCTTCTGGGAAGATGTTTCACTAGATTTTTCATTTCAATAGGTGTTCGATAGGGTTGATTTCAGAGCGCTATAGCAGGAGATCTTTCACTCCAATTAATGTAAAGCATATCTTCATGGAGCTGGTTTTGTGCACAGGGTCATTGCCGTGCTGGAACAGGTTTGGGTCTCCAAGTTCAAATGAAGGGTTGATTTAATGTTAATGTACAATTGTGAAGGCATAAGAGAACAGCATTGGAAAGAACCACATATGGCAGGAAAAGTCAGGTGTCTCAATACTTTTGTTCAAAGAGTGTATATATCTTAGTATCTACACTTGCTGTATTCTTTTTTTTTTTATTATGTCTTTGTTGGTGCACCATGGGACACGTAACAAGAGTCAACCTTGAGCACTGACCCCCAAACGTCACAAATGAAATTTATGAGAATGTATGAAATGATGAGATTTAGGATATTATTTTCTTCAGAGTCAATCATCATCGATAAAATCATGTCGTTCAACACTGACCTTAACCTCGCTGCTGTAAGAAAGTAAATCCACCATGATTAGTAGGTTAGCTGTTGCGATACATAAGATGTCCGTGTCGCTTTGTGTTGTGTAGCACAACCAGGTTGTGAGAATACAAAAGCAGGTACAAGTTAAAGTGAAAATGTGAGGAGAACGTGCTGACATGAATTAGTGGTCGGAGGCTGAGGAACAGGAAGTATGGGACGGGTTTGGTCTCTGCTGTCTGGAGGCGACAGCACACAGGATCGCAGGTGCTGAGCAATAAACCAGGGAGAATTCTGAACCACACTAACCTCTGTGGCTTTCAGTATAAAGGGTCGATAAAGTCGAGCACTAAGGGCCGGAGGGCACCAGGCTTCCCTGCTGAACGTTTTCACCTGAACAACGATATAAAAAAAATTGTAAAAAAAAAACCCTTGGCCCTGGAATCCAAACGCTGGCACATCCATTGGCCTTGTGTTTATGCAGCATCTATTCGGTTTCCATTAAAAAATACAGCGGCCCTACAGCAGGACCGAGGTGAACGCGCCGGAAGAGAGTGAGGTAGCGAAAAGGGAGGGAGAAATAAATCAGATGGGTCCAAGGCATAGTAATCCTTGCTGAACATTTTGGGCTGATTGATATAAATAACAATGTCCTCGCCATCTGTCCAGAGAGGGACCTTTTCCAGTTTGTGTTGAGCTGCAACGGCGGAATAATTAATGAGCGGTGTCCTTTGTGCCGGTAATAAAGACAAGACAAATTATGTTATAATCCAACTGCTGCTCGTTCGTCTCCGCCAAATAAAATGTCAAATAAAAGAGAGGGGCTATGGAGCCAACTTAATGGAGTACAGGGTACCTGTTTCAGCCAGAGAGAGAGAGAGAGAGAGAGAGAGAGAGAGAGAGAGAGAGAGAGACTGAGGAAAGAGTGAGCCTATGAACCAGAAACAGTAAAAAAAATATATAAAAGACAGGATAAATGATTGTGATTTTCTATATTGGAACCACTAAGTGATGTGTATGATTGTGATCTACAGGCAGTGATTGTGAGAGTGATCTGTTGTGAAATGCCATGCAAATGAATCTGTGACCTGGCTAAATGTCCCTAACTGAGATCTTTATTAACCAAGCGCAGGAGTGACACAAGGTGGCAAGTTTACACATTACTCTTTAATGTCTCGCGGTCGCTTTTCAGACTCAAGCTTCAAGCTCGAAGGTAGGATTTATCCTATCGATCGGGACGCGCTCTCAGATTGAATTCAAATCCCCTGCATTCTCACCTTTTAATAAAGCCGACTCGGAGGTGACGCGGCTCTGTAAGCGATGCGAATTCGAGTGGATGCGGTTAATGGGGGGATTTCGAAAGAGCAAGACGGTGGTGGTGTGAGGGGGGTTGACGCTCTTTATAGGTCGTTTGCGTTTTCTTCGTAAACACCCATTTCATTTCATTGATCATTTTCTGAAAAAAAAAACACCCCAATCTTTCAGCCTATTATCAGACAACTCAGACTTTCTAAAGGCGTATCATTTCTACTTTGAAAGGTAAAGGTGACAGGATTAGCGTTTCAACTTCTTGCTAGCTGTCCAATCACAATGCCCAAGAAAGAATAGACCCTGTCTTAACCAGACAGACCGGCCCCTTCCACCACCCATTAGAAAACAGCTATTAATCATTCTCACACTACACTCACACACAACCACACACATGCACACATACACACTTATCCAAACTCACACCCGGACCATGGAATAGAAGTGCGCTAATGAGCTACTAGGCAACATCTCCTGGTCTACATAATTGCTCTCGTTAAGACTGACGGGAGATCCTATGTACGTACTGCACGAGAATTTGGAGAAGTTTTGACGTATTTGAGCCAAGAAGAAGAACTAGAATCAGATTGTGAAGTTTGTGATGAAAGAGAAAACAGTCTCATATGAAACTTAATGAATTCCAGGTAACATCGAAAGGCTTTGGTGAGGCTAAAGATATTTTTTTTATTTGACGTCTTTATATCCTCACTGAGTGGTTCTTTTTTATTCATTCATTAATGATAACATGAATAAAGATGCCAGTATTAACAAAAAAGTCTTAAGTGTATTCAGAGTCGGGCTATGTTAGTATTTGAGTTGCTTTTTCTGGACTTCTCACGCAGATTATTATTGTTATTATTATTATTATTATTATTATTATTATTATTGCATGTATTTACAGTTAAAAGTAATGCATTTCAGGGTGACAAACTTTAATGCATGCGTAACCCATCAAATAGTAGCACTGACATTTATAACTTAATATTTCTAGAAAAATATTCCTAGTGAAAGGAAAAAAAGAAAAGAAAATTCACCGTTGATTTGGATTTTCTACTTGAAAATTTGTGAGGAATTTGGAAATATATGTGGATTGTTTTTTTTTTTTACATAATAAATTAACAATGTATGTGTTTTTTGAACATCCCTATTCCACATGTAGTCCCTTATTGTTTTTCTAATACCCCCCCACTCATCTGGGAAATGACAGGTGTCAGTAAAGTCAGGTAGTGATGTAGGTGAGGTGAGGAGGCCTGGGGTGCAGTCAGCGTTCACATTCATCCCAAAAGTGTTACGTAGGCTTAATGTCAGATCCCTATAGAAGGAGATCTTCCACTCCAACTTACTGTATGTAATGTATATCTTCATGGAGTTTGCTTTGTGCACAGGGGCATCATCATGCTGGAGCAGGTTTGGGTCTTCTAGTTCAAGTGAAGGGACGATATCATGCTACTGCCTCCACAGACATACTATACAATGTGAATAAAGACAAAAATTCTTCCCCTTTCTGAGAATTTGCCAATTTTCAGTTTTGCCTATTGTACCTGGCAGACTGTAGGCACAAAGTCATACTCCTGACCACGTCATGCCACAGATTCCAATCCTTCTTCACTAGACAAAGATATTTCAGTTCATATGGCTTCCAAAGCCCCACCTTGGCTCAGCATCCTTCCTCTGGCTTGCTTTATAAGTGCCTGTTTGTGAAGGATCAGGAAGGCCAGAGAGGGAACAGAGGGAACTCCAGACACAGCAGACTCTCAGCCCAGCTCACCCAGCAGGGGAGCAAGGGAAAGGCGGAGGTTTGGGCGACAGGCGAGATTTCAACCGTCCTGCCACTGACAGGAATCTTCAGTATCCGTTTTCACCACTCGTTCCCAACTAAAGTGCACAATTCACACAAGCCACCATGAATTAAAAGCTTTGTTGGTGTAAGTTCAGAAGGTGGAAGGTCACATTTTTCATGTGATGTTCCTGCCATTTTAGAAAGACATTTGCTTCATGCGTAGGGTTAAATATGTTGGGTTCAGAGCTTGTAATTTAAACAATATCATGAATTATTAAGTAACTACCGTAGAACTGGAGGAATGTAAGTCTGCCCTGAGACTCCTGGGAGTTTCAATGGAATCATATGTCTAAATAAATAAATAGAACATTGCTTGACATGGTTGCTTAAAAAATCATCAGATGACAGATCAGCGCACAAGAGCAGCCACACATTTACCTTATAAATGAATGCAGTAATAAAAAAAACATACAGAAAATACAGACTGCAAAAGATGTAAATGCACCTGCATTGTTGTGCCATAAGACTAAGTTCATTTGCATATTGAAAGATGGTTGGCCCTTATCATTTGTGATGCAATAATACATGTCCCCTGATCTCAGCTTAAGGGGTTTTCTTTCTGTTTCTTACCAAATAATGGATGAAATAAAATAAATGATTCTAGAGTTTTAATGATGGGAGATCACTCATTTCATTTTGTTTATTACAAACAATGTGTTGGAGATTGGAGATGTTATATTCGTGGAGGAAACAAAAAAAAATGAAGAAAGGAAGAAAGAAAGAAATAAAGAAAGAATGAAAGAAAGAAAGAAACCAATTTATAAAAGAAAGAAAGAAAGAAAGAAAGAAAGAAAGAAAGAAAGAAAGAAAGAAAGAAAGAAAGAAAGGCAATTAGAAAAGAAAAAAAGAGGGAAAAGAAGGTGAAAACGTGAAAGGTGGACTCTCCGACCCTCCTCACATTAGTTCAATAATATTTTACAGTAGTTAACGAATCAAAGGATATAAAAAAAGGAACGGTGGAATAATCGACTGAAATGTTGAGTATTATAACATGTGTAAATGGACTCTTTCTCTGCTCTGGCACAAAGCTGTAAAATAACTCACTTTGCCTGAAGCATACTTTCATGTAGCTGATATTGCCTTCAGCAGACTAATCAGTAGTTCATTCAATCCTGTTCCTGTTCTCCTGAAGTGCAGAATAAAAGGCTTCCTGGCTGACAGCTACGATATGCTAATACCATCCTTACCATTCAACTTTGTGTTCGTGTGTGTGTATGTGTGTACGTGTTGAGGTCTAGGCAGAGCCGTAATATCCATATTAACCAAGCAAGAAAGGTTTTTGTACAGTCTGGGCCGTTCGGCACGTATTAAACAGTCAATTTTTTATTTTTTTTTTATCCATTTAAATCAGCAAAAGAATAATAATATAATACGTTTTATTTACGGGCGCCTTACGTGACACTCAAGGACACCTTACGTACAGTTAAAACACAAAACAATTAACAACAACTTAAAATAAACACTATACACCATATTCAGTATCTCTATATGACTGCCTACAAAAGATGTGTTTTCAAACGAGATTTGAAAGTAGAGAAAGAGTCGCTATTGCGAATATCATGAGGAAGTGCACGAATTTGCAAAAAAATAAGATTTAAAACAAATAAGGAGCTCGACATCCCATAGATGCCAAATGCATACGGGGAAAAGTTCGAGAAGGAGGATCTGTTCAAAGCAGGTCAGAGAAATAAGAAAGAGCCACGTTATTTAATGCCTCGCAAACAAAATGCAGGATTTTAATTCGAAATTCCGCAATTCTGTTGTCCATATAGTGTACTTTGACCATAAATAGAAATGAATAATATTTATGTTTTTTATGTAGAAAACACTTCGAAATTCCACACGGCAAACAATAATATTCGACTTCAAAGTTTAATAAATGAGACCAGTTTCACTAGAAGCTACTTCTCTAGTTCTCTAAAAAGAAAAATACATCAAAAACGTATGTTGCTTCTTGGGGATCTGAAAGCAAAGCAAAAATGAACAGATCATTTGTGTCCAAACTATCGGTTAGTATGTGTTCATTTCAGTGGTGGACAGTAACGAATAAATGTAACTTGTATCTGTACTTTACTGAAGTATTTCCATTTCGGGATTTTTTTTTACTTTAACTTCACTACTAACAAAGTCAAATATCTTTTTACTCAAATTCATTTTGCAAAATCAGTTGTTCCTTTTTATTTATGAGGATAAAAACTTAACTGGTCAAACACGCAGCGATCCACCAATCAGTGTAGCGCACACGCTCTTTGAAACTTGTTTTAATTGGCGTTTGGTGGCATCTACTTATCACCAACACACAGTTAAGCGTCAGTTTAACAGCAAGCAGAAAAATTTTTATGAGAAAAAAATGATGGAAGAAACTCCTAACTCGAACTCTTATTAGCGCAATTTCTCATGATCATTTTAATAGAAATCAATTAGTGTTTAATTCATTAATATCATTTTATTAATAGATTGTTGTGCCAAGAGAAACATTACAAGTCTTTTTTTTTTTACATAAAATGAGTTGTTTTAGCAAAGAGTCTTGTGACAAAAATGATAATAGGAACGTTACACTGAGCTGTAATAAATCATAGTACTTGGGATGCCTAAGTCCAATTCAAGGCAAATACTTATGTACTTTTACTCAAGTAAAAGTTTAAAAGGACACTTTTACTTGAGTCATATTTTACCAAATGTATCTCTACTTTAACTCGAATACATGGTTTGTGTACTTCATCCAGAGATGCCAAAATGACACACATCCTTCACTCAAGTAGAAGTGCAGATTCTCATGTTTTAAAAGATTCTGGTGAAAGTTCTGACTACACTTTTTCACTCATGCTAAAGCAAAGAAGTTTGGGCTCTGACTTGTACGTCAGTAAAAAGTAGTCATTACTACTACCTGTTTTAGTGTCACGCTGGTAACTGAACCTCACGTCATATTAATATATTAATACAAAAAACGAATTTCAAATAATGTTACATAATGAATGTATCCAGACTGAACATCCACCATAAAGAACACAAGCAGAGAAAAGATGATGATGATCAGGAACGTCTCGGTTACTTCCCATTTCTGACTTTGTCCACCAACTGTTCGGTATTCAATATAACCCCACTCACAATCATGTGATGCTAAAGATACCCCTGATTGTGTATTTCAGCAGGTTCCGATTTAGCAAATCAGCCTGCATTTCTTATAAAAGTGGTTTCAATTTGACTGACCGTTGGCTTGTATTTTTTTTCTGCCAAAAATCTGGTGCGCTCACATTCACACACATACACGTTCTCAAACGAAACGGTGTTTAACTTTCCATCCCAGTATCCCTGTGTTTTGTGGGTTGACTGACACGGTAATAAAATTCATTACTGTTGGAATGCGTTTGTTTACCAGATGAGAGAATTAGAACGAAAGCCATTGCGCTGTGTCTAATAACCCAACATGATGTCGAACAGATATTAATCCAGGTTCCCCTCTCGGTGTGGGCTAAATGAAAGCGTGTTCCCATCGCACTCGTCTGCGCCTTTCCTGCTAAACGTCCCTTTGAAAACATGCCTTCTTTTTTTCTCATCCCACTTTTTTTTTTTTTTGAAACACCCCCCCTTCCCCAATTACCCGGTGCGTTTCCTGAGCGCTGCGGACAGGGCAGATTGTACCGACAGACAGACTGTTAAAACAGGGAGTGTGGGATGAAGGCAGAGATAAATAAGTCGGTAAGTGGAGCGCGCCCTGGCACGCAGCACTGAGAAGCACCTATGGCAGGAGGGCAGCTCCCGTTGCTGATGCCCAACATGTCTGCCCCACCCTGGCACCGAAATAGGCATCTGCTACACTGCTCCTGCCAAGCTCACCGTATACATACAAACATCTGCCTCCTACGCGAAGAGGGAGAACGAGAGCATGACGGGGCCTCAGAAACAGTGAGAGAGAGAGAACAAGAGCGAGAGAGAGAGCATGTGTGTGACTAACCAGGCTGTTGCCAGCCCTGTCTACAAAAGCCCTAATGTTTCCTGTCAAGCCATTAGCAGCGATAGCATCAGCCCAGGCCCCATTACGCCATCAGTGTCCACCTGTGATAAAAGGAGCCATTTGTTTTCTTAAAGCTCCACTTAATGTCCGCTTAACTCAATTTGTCAGGAAATGTAGAACAATTTCCTCCTGGCCAGAAATCTGGACGGGGTTCAGGGAACAACGCACGAGGGAGGTCACACCGTCCATATTCAAATGAAAGGATCAAAAAAGCAGGAGGTGCCTTAGGTAGCGCTGAAAACGGCGCACAACGAAAAGATGATATCGATCATGTCACCGAAAAGACTGAAAAGTGAAGTCACATTTACTGTATCATGACCAAATCTTAAAAGTTCTATAAAGACAAATCAAAAACCAGCTCCCCAAAGAATGGGGTCCAAAGGTTTCATGGCTTTTTGGAAGGGTTATCTGAAGAACCCTTGAGAAGCCTTCAAAGAAGCCCATATAACTTGTGCTGAAATGCTACATCATGCCACAGCCAGCGAAATCCCTCACCTCTAACCCCAGAGGGTTAAACCATGTGCTACACTCAAGCATGACGTGAAAGCAATTAAAATCTTTTCCGTTTAATCCCATGCAAACAATTTGGCAAGCGTGTTAATAAAAGATAAAAAAAAATATTTAAAAAAAAAACCTCGCCCAGGTCAGGATAGACCGCTTCAGGCCCAACCCTCAACCTTTTTCTTCACTCAGTGGTTTCGCTCAGCCCTTCTAATAACGATGCTTACTCAAGCCAATCAAGCCAATCTCACAAAGATTTCACAGGAAATCTAACGAGCGAGGGGCGAATTAGTTGAGACGGAGTTAGTCGGCGCGGTGGAAGTGTCGGCCGCCGAACCGGGTCTCAAACTTAATGCCCCTTTAGGTGGGTCGTAAGACTTTCAAAGTGCAGAAGCGATTTAGAAAATAAAAAAAAAAAGTTGAGCTGATGGAGAAAGAGCTGAAGTGGAATGTGTGTGTGTACGAGAAAAAGTGAGACAGCATTAGAGAGACCTAGAAGTGTCCTGCGGATTGTAGCAGCTGGCGTGACTGCTGTGGTAGAAGAACGTCCATGTTGTTCCCACATTGTGCCTCTTCTCTTGCAGTGCTGCCTGCCCACTGTGGAATAACTCCATCCTGCTCTAGCTAAACCAGGAGCACCAGGCCTGCAGAGGTGTGTGTCTGTGTGTGTGTGTGTCTGTGTGAGGAGTGGAGTGGAGGGTTATTGTCGACATCTGTCGAGGTTGGAGAGCTCAGTGGCCAGGCAATGGGGTGGCACCAGGAGATCTAGTTGGCCATTATCCTGGCATCCTAATGAGTGTGGGTCTATATATGTGTGTGTGTGTGTGTGTGTGTGTGTGTGTGTGTGTGTGTGTGTGTGCGCCACTGATTGTATGTGTGTATAACGATGTTTTGCCAGGCAGAAGTGCACTGTATCTCCCCACACCACACCACACCACCCCCAATCCCCCTCCCCTCCACCTGTGTCTGTTCTCCATCTGCCTGCACCCAACTGCCCCTCAGAGAACAAACAGGAGCAAACACAAATGACCAGAAGTGACCAGGAGCAATCAGACTGAGCATGTCATCAACGCCCCCCAATCACCGAGCAGCAAAACGAGCTTCAGAAATAACTTCAAGAGCATCTCAAATCTATTTTAGAGGACAGAAAGAAGATTACCTTCTGTTTGTTGGACCAAGCGGTATTACAGTAGTTAAGATGTTGGACTTTTGATAAAAAGTTCAAATCCCTGCACCACCAAGTTGCCACAGCTGGTCTTTTTGAGAAAGGCCCTTAACCCTCACTGCTATAGTGTATAAAATAAGATAATTGTAAGTTCATAGGGTGTAAAAAAAAAAAAAAAGCAGAATTCATGATTCCCTCGATAATTACCAAGGCCCCAAAAAAGCAATGCATCCTCAGCCCATCACACTACCCCCACCATGTTCTTATTGTAGAATTATTTTAATACTTTCTGCCTGATTTCTGAAGGCAGTATATTTTTCCCAAAGTCATTAATACTGACCTTATAAAACATGCATGGCCTGCAGTTCTATTGCTTCTGCTGTTAAATGAGTCATCAGTAAGTTTTTTGGTGCAATGTTTCAAGTTTTCTCCATTTGGAAATATTCTCCGAGCCCTAGTAATTGTCTTTGTAACCCATTCCAAACTTTTTCATATCTATTCTGGAATTTCTGTTAAGCGTAGCATAGGGTGTGTGTGTGTGTGTGTGTGTGTGTACAAACATGAAATGTAATTCATTCATAAAAATATAAGAATTTTTTTTCACATTCACCAAGAACGTGTGGTGAAAAAGTTCAAACATCTGGAGAAAGAAAGAATATTTTGAAAATGGCTTGCCTTAACCAATCAAGATGCTGCGAAGGCAGCTCAATACAAAGTGGAAGTGTGTGTGACCTGTGGGCTACAGGCCGACTCTTAAGTGGGTAACTACAGGTCCCTCAGCACTACTTACCAGAGTCCATTAGAACCACAGCGGCTGAAACACACTCGTGTTCTCACTCCCACACACACACACCTACACACACACACTCTCTTATTGAACACAGCCTGTACCTCACTATTACACATTACTCTTTTATTCTATTATCCTTACTCTCTCTGTGTGTGTGTGTGTGTGTGTGTGTGTGTGTGTGTGTAGTGCTGAGTAAATGTAATTTCTCCTCCTTCTTCAAATACACTCTCTCAGGTGCTTGTATTGTGTCTGTGTGTAAATGTGTGTTACAAATGTTCTTTCAATTAATCCATTGAACTATAAATAGTTCTCTTTCCTCCCATCCATTCAAATAGCAAGAATAAGAACAGTGGCTTTGTAAGCACCATGGTCATTCGAATTCTCGATCCTGATTGGTCAGAAGGTGTTCTTTATTTTTCCTAACACTCATTGCTATTTTATAGCAAACAAAATCATAAACCGTTGCTTTTACGGAAAGAGTCTCCACTGTCAGAACGAGTTTGTACGAGTCAGTATGTTTTCCACCACAATGAATGTCTTCACTTTTCTTGCTGTCATACACAGTAAGATGCTGTTTTTTGGATGTTATCGGACTGTACCACCTCATAGAGATCCACTCGGTAAAATATTACTACAAAGAGCCCAAAAACTTATTTTCAACTACTTCAAAAAAATCACACAAATAAGGCCACATGTGTTGTGACAAGTTCTATTCATTTATTCTTCTCAAAATGTGCTGCTTGCTGTTTGTAAGTATGTGAGTAGATACAAAATACAAATACAAAATAAAAATAATTTCATTAAAAGGAACGATTAATTTTGCAAAATGTATTTGACTTTAAAATGTAGTGAAGTAAATGTCTCCCCGAATGGAAATACTTCTGTAAAATACAGATACGTGAAAAATCTACGTGAAAAATCTACGAGCATTTCATTATCAGCTGTCTCTATTTAGACTGCATTGTATATTAAATAGTTCTAGCATAGAACATATTTCTCACACACACACACACAAAATGAGACATTGGAAGTAGGTATTTAACCGCATTACCCAAAGCTGCCATGATGGATGTGAGTGTTTTCCCCAAGGTCAGGGGTCACCCTCTGTTCCCTCAAGGAAGACAGATGAGCATGCAGTTTACAGCCAAACACCTCTCTCTCCTACTCTTTCAATCTCTCTCTCTCTCTCTCTCTCTCTCTCTTTTTCATACACATATTTTCTTTACCATAGGCCATCAGATTTCCTCTTCCTCCAAATGTTTTGATGGTAAATGAGTAGAAATGGTGTTGCAACATGACCCAATGGTGTTTCTGTAATTATTGGCCATTACAACAGCAGACACTCTCATTTTCTCTTGTCGCAAAGAGCCATTACGAGAAAAAAAAAATGGGGGGGCAAAAGCATCTGCTTCTTCCTTTCTACATAATGCATGCAACTTGGAGAAAAAGTACAAGACTGCGTGCGCTACTTTTATGAAATCTATTTAGACCCATGCAGCAGCACTTTAATAGCGCCATCATTTCGCTTGATGCATATAAACTGGCTTGAAACCTCTAATGGTTTCTTATGGGCTGCTACTTGGTAGCGGGAAAAAAAAAAGCTTTTTAAATTACGAGATGAGAAATTCTCTCTTTCCTTTTGTTTTTCCTCCATTTCTTCTCTTTGTGGCCTTGCGTTAAAGCAGAAAGTAGCCTCTATTATCATCATCGGCGATGCTGGGTGGAACCACAAGAACGCAGCAAGTTGCAAATGGCTGATTCTGATGAAAAAAAAGTTAGTAATGCATAGCTGGTTTAAGCACAGCAAATGATGAGATTTTCAGCATGAGCCATGGGTGCAAATTATACACCCGTTTGAGGTATTCGGCAAACCCCGTTTTATTTGAGCATCGTGTTTATTTACTTTCCGGCTCTTTAAAACGGCCAAAAAATTGCATGATTGTTGTCGAAAGAGTTCGTTTTCACACTGTGACGCAAAAACTGCGCTTTCGAATGTATTCAAATGAGAGCGGCTTTTGAAAGCGACGTTTTCGAGGAAGGTAAACGCTGACTCAGTGTGGACGGAAGAAAAAAACCGAGAGACAAAATATTAAATGAAAACGTATTAGTGTGGACACGGCCTAACTTTCCATTGTCGGTTGTTAAAGACGGAACATTTAACCCAGACAAAACAAAATTGAGACAAAGCACCCAAACACACAGCACACAAACCAAAGCAAAAAATTTAACAAATAAATTTTATTCTGGAAAAAGACCTCTGAGCACAGTTTCACCACCCAGCCCTTCCCCTGGCCTTACTCTATTCCTTCGCTCTGCTATTAGCGTAAAGTGAATATAGCTGTCTTGCGCTAGGATCGTTTCTTTATAGGCCTTGACACCGGCAGAGTAAATGTAGCAGCAGCACTTTGCCGAGCCTTTCATCTGTGAATAATCGAAGCAGACACCTGCAGCAAGGTAATTCCTCTCTCTCTCTCTCTCTCTCTCTCTCTCTCTCTCTCTCTCTCT
>JAAIIK010000044.1:1875847-1888666 GCA_014706435.1 Silurus glanis | reverse complement strand
TATTTATTTATTTATTAATTATTACAAAAAATTTTTGCAGTCTATATTGTAAAAAAATTCAACAAATTCTTTCCGAAGCAACAAAAACAAAAAGGATGAATTGTACATATTCATTGAATATCAGATAGATGAGAATAAATCTGGCACGCGGAAGCTTCCTGCGCTCTCGGATGTCTGACTCATTCATCTTTACTGTATGACTGAGCAACATGGCAGAGGATCAAGTGACTGCAGAGGGTTTGGTTTGGTACACTTCTAAATGCCTTATGCAATGTCAGTGATTCACTCTCATGAAGCCTTTAATAGCAGCGTGTTTACACTGTAAATGTGGATTAATTGAAAGTGAAGGTTTTGTGTTATGAAAGCATGATGTCTGGATGTCTTCTCTTGTTATCCGGCCAAAGAAACTTCCACTAAGCCATGTTGAGAATGTATCTCATCCCTAGTGGGGCAGCAAAAAAAAATTTACTTTGGACCGGATGAGATGAGTAAACAATATTGTGTTAAAACTTCTAACCCTCAGCCCCTCGAAGTGGGCGAAGAAGTCATGCGTGATTGATCGCCCCGGCCCGATCGCGAGAAAAGCACAATTTTCGACCTAGCTGCGAAACAATAATTCATGACGATGCCCTTTGTGCGATAGGAAGCCGTTAGTAGTACAGGTCTCGGGTGCCAAAATGATGTTGATAAATCTGCACGTGGAGCAGGTAACTACTTTAAAACCTCGTCTCGATTAGTCTAGTGCTGTCTGCTACCTCCTCCTCCACAAGCCCTAATCATATCAGGTAGCACGCTGGAGATTAGCGCACCCTCGTCCGCCATGATTCAAAAGCAAAGACGTGTACTTTTAGCTTTCAGGGTTTTTTCCCCCCCTGCAACAATCCCAACATCCTGCCCTAAACCTTTTCCCTTCATCTTATCTTCCTTTTCTCTTGCCTCTTTACTGCTGACCTTTCATACACAGGCGTTCTAGAGAACTTGCTCTCACCAGCACCATGCATCATGCCGTAATGGCACGTCATCGAGCTCCACCAACACGTGCATGTTTGTTGGGTTTTTTTTTTCTCCTTTAATCAGCACATCTTCTGATTAGGACGAAACTAATTAACTCCAAGTCTGGGAGCGGGCGCTTCTCAAATCCTTGCTCTTTTGTTTCGAGTCCTGTGTGGTGTTTTGAAAGTCGCAGGAGCAAGTGAGGAGACGGAAGCATGAGGACTTGAATATCCTACATGTATACACATAAGACTCACGCGCTTGAACTACAATGCCTTGTTTATATAACTGTATTACTAAATTAGTGCGCACTTTGCTATTAGGGCCACACTGAACACGTTCTTTACTTAAATTACTTGTACCTAGACACAATTATTTGTCCCGGTCAGGGAACCAACCCCAGCCACTCTTAGTGCCGGTCCCAAGCCCGGATAAATGGGGAGGGTTGCGTTAGGAAGGGCATCCAGAAAAAAACATGTGCCAAATCAAATATGCGGATGATCCGCTGTGGCGACCCCTAATGGGAGAAGCCGAAAGAAAGTTATATATCTATATCTATATCTATATATATATATATATATATATATATATAAAGCTCAAATACCACTGACTGACTCACTCACTCATCACGAAATCTCAAAAACCACTGAACGGATTGCAATGAAATTTGGAACATACCTTCCTCTTGGGTCTTAGGTGCTCACTAAGAAAGGGTTTTGAAAAATTCGCCCTGGATCGCGGCTAACTCGCGAAAAACGCGATTTCTCACGCATTGTAAATTCTTCGAAATAACATTACGGATCCTAATGAAACTTACTACATTGTTTCTTATTACATGTTAGATGCACGATAAAAATTATTTTCAAAGTAGTTTGCCCTGTATCTGTACTACAAAGGGGTAGTACGTTATTTGTTGACGTTACGTTCTGATCTCTGATCATCCAGTCCTGCTCAGTGCTTACTGCTTATTGCCATATTGCTTAGCGTTCTGCCTTCCGTAGCGAAGCACGGGTACTTTCAGCTAGTATATATATATATATAACACCCGAAAGTGTTCCATCATGACAATGTCCTTATGCATAAAGCCAGCTAAATGAAGATATGCTTTACATGGGTTAGGGTGAAATATCTTAATTAAAATGCTATACAGCTTTAGGTGAACACCTTTGGGATGAATTGGAACGCTGACTGCACCCCAGGCCTCTTCACCTACATCAGTAGCTGACTTTACTAACAACCTCGTGACTGAGTGAGCACAAATCTCCACAAGAACACTCCAAAATCCAGTTGAACATATTCCTAGAACGATGGAGATAATCATAAGAACAAATTGGGACTAAATGTGAAAATCGTATGTTCAAAAAGCAAAATCTTATGATCAGGTGTTCACATTTACATTTACATTTGTGGCATTTAGCAGACGCCCTTATCCAGAGCGACGTACAAAAGTGCTTTGAGTCTCTAGCAATGAATAAATCTGCACTGGTATGCAAGATTACAAACTTAATATAAATATAACTCTTGACAAGATATAATAATATAGTCAAGATATAGTCTAACACAAGATATAGTAAGTTAATTGACAAAGACTTCAACCCACTTTTGTATGTCAAATGCCATAAATGTAAATTAAACTCAAATTGCACTAGAATGCCACTAACACTATATTTAAAGTGAATGAAACCAAATAAAAAAAATTCTCTTAAATTCACAAAAGTTTCTAATTTGGAATAATGTTTGCTTTTGGCAATGTGTTGTGCTTCTTTTTCTTATGACTCTATATTATTACTGGCTTGTTTTCCTAATGTGTGCACCTGTTTTGTGTTTAGACTTTGTTTCATTGGCATGCAGTTTGTCGATGCTGATGATTATGCTGACGATGAGACTCGGATTGAAAACATTTTCAACCTTGCATTCAGCTTTTACATTAAAATTACAAATAGATTCTAGTCAGTGTTTCATAGACAGGAAAACATGTCCGCGTGCTAAAAACAAGTGCGTTTGCCTTCCCTGCATAGGTGGGACTCCGATTAGCATCCCATCATGCAACGTTACACCTGTTTAGACCTCGCGATCTAGCATAACTACTGCTCCCTCGAGGGGAAACGCTCAGAATGAGAATGCGCCCCATTTGCAAAAAGATCAGGCTGCGTTTTCTCCTGACGTTCTTCCCGTTTCTCTCCTAATCGCAGACGTTTCCTCTTGTCCTCCCTGCCAGACACGTTTGGCAATTTCGGCATCCTCCATTGACACGTTAAATTATTTAGTATTCCGTACAACAACATGGGATCCGTCCAATTATTTTTCTTTTGGTTCATTTGAAATTTAGTACGTTTAAATAAAAGAGGAGTAATGCCAAAAGCCTAATGCGATGGGGCAAATTTTTAGATATATTTGTATATAATTGTTGTTTACACAGAAACATCTTTGTGTTTTCATTTTGTCTTGCCGGCAACATCGAACCGTGCGCCGCTACATTAATTCCCCCAAAACCCATTTATTGTAGCTGCTATGATATAGTGTTACTACTGAATTACTCTTTACGCAATATAGTGTTCCTCAACTCTTAGGCACTCGAATAAACATTCGGAATCATAAGCTAGACAACTCGAGCGCAGATGAGCAAAGTTTAAGCTAGCTAATAAAGGCAGCTGTTGTTCTAGCGCTGTGTATCCTGTACTCTAGCAACAGAATCATAAGAATTTGCATGAAATAACTTTTATGAAATGTTAGAACGAGTTAAAATTAGAGTAGGGACAGGGGGTTGGTAGTTAAAGCTTATTTTATGACTACATATATAATATTGCCTTAAATGCCTGAAGGTTCATATACTTGTTTCAAGAAAGGAATAAAGATGTGGAAGGCTGGTGTTATAGGAAAATAATTAACAGCATCTCCATAGAGATTCTGAAGCTCCTCTATACAATAAATGATGCAAGAGTAATAAAAATAGTCAGGTTTATCCCAGACAAAGGAAAGATGTCGTCCCACCGATCTAGCAACGATCCAGAGACATCTAAAGGTTGTGTCAGCTTCAGTTGTGTCCTACTTCATGAAGATTTCAGACATTAGACTTACTTCCATTAGATAACCTCTTAACCTCCACGCTGTCTGAGATCCTCCAGCACTGCTCGACTGGTACCACCTTCTCTCAGTATGAGTAAGTACTGTATACCTCAAGGCTTTTCTCTGCTCTGGCACCAAGGTGGTGGAATGAACTTCCCCTAAATGTCCGAACAGCGGAGTCCCTGGCTATCTTTAAGCGACAGTTGAAGACCATCCTCTTCCTGAAACACTTAGATTAGCACTTTCCAAGTTTGCTTTGTAAAAATGAAGAGTTGTAGTCTGATTTATATTAAGTCTGTAAGTACACTATACACTCAGCAAACTCCTGTATTATTAATACCTACTAATGCTGACATACTGTACCTACTACTTTGCTTTTAGAGAAAGCCTCATGGAGATTTGTGCTCATTCAGCCTTAAAGGTACAAGTTATATCAGGGAATGTTGTAGGTGAATGTAGGTTTGGAATGCAGTCAGCTTTCCTAATCATCCCAAAGGTGTTCATCGAATCTTTCACTCCAAACTATCGAAAGCATATGTTCATAGAGCTGGTTTTGTGCATGGGTATGGGTCTCCTTGTTCAAGTGAAGGAAATATTTCATGCTACTACATCCAAAGACATACTATACAAATGTGTGTCTCCAACTTAGTGGTAGCAGTTTATATAAAATATATATTATATATTTGGTCATATTTATAACTAATTTCAACCTTACATGTGGGTTGACAGATTAGAACTTTTTGATTTGTTCTTTCACAGTACGTGTGTGTATGTGTGTCATTATAGAGCACAGTGGAGGGTCATTTCCCCTCATTATAATCGATAGGCCTTCAGGGCAGTGTCATTCTTTTTCCTGTCAGAACTCATATTAATTGGAATTATTGCACTTCTTCACTTTTAATCGATGTCTACTTTTTCTAACTTCACTGGAATCATCAGGGTCAAATTAGCCTTCATTCCACATTTATTTTTGCAGACATGCTAAGCATGAGTATTAATACTAAACCATGGACACTTCTGGACCAGAAGGAAAAAAAAATTACCAAGCGAAAATCTTTAAGTTTTTTGATGGTCTTAACATAAAACCTTTGGTCAGGAAATTTATAAGAATGAAATAAATGTAATAAATTAGAGTAGCTTAGAAAAGGCTAGCTTTTCCGTTTTTTATTTATTTTATTATTATTATTTTTTTTCTGACCACATTCTTCATTTTCTCCTTATTATTATTATTATTATTATTATTATTATTATTATTACTACTACTATCATTATTACTAATTATTTATTGTAAATTATTATTAAGACCAAAAAAAAACCCTTAATATTTATAAGATTTTCTTTTTTTTCCTTTTTTTTTTTTTTTTTAACCTTGAGCCATATTTCTAGTCAGAAGTGTCTTTCCAAGATTAAAATAATAAATAAATAAATAAATAAATAAATAAATAAATAAAAGCCTGCACTGTACATGAGACTGAAGATTTGCATTGTTTGACAAAAATTGCTTCGTTGTTCAGTATTTATACATTTTATTAATTTTTTTTTTTTTTTTTTATGTATTTATAGGATTTATGTAAAGATGCATTCATGCATCTCTTAAAGGATTTAATGTCGTACTTACAAAAAAGTGGAGCACTTGCTGAAAAAAAAGAAAAAAAACGTTTTGTAAAACTCTCTCTATGCTGCTTTATGATCTAGGGCGATATCTGGGTACTAATCCCTCTGGGCTGGGCATATGAGGCTCAAGGCCTGAGCTGCGATCAGCCTGGCAGGATTGGCACCATCTCCACGCCATGTGGTTAACCCGGCGTCCCTCGGGAAGCCTTTCCGTGCTCACCAGGCTGCTTTACCTCCTGCACAGGTGGCCTTTCGAGTCTGCTCTCCTCCTCGTTTTAGAGCTCAGGTCTCCCAGCAGGATCAAGAGGCCAGAGGGCACCCTCTGGCATGCCTGACAAACATGCTGGTTAACCCACCATGCCAGTTGGTGCATTAGTTCGATTGGATGTGTCGGTGTTGCTCGGGATTGGGGGTTCGAGTCGCTATCGTAATGCGATAATGGAGCAAATCTGTAGCTCGCATGCGCAATGATTCCTTAGAGCGCTATGGGAGCGTCTACATGTCTACACAATGGCTTGATTTGGATCTATACAATCACCAGATTCCTATATTAGGAATACCCACTCATGCTAGCATACCTACTACTTTGTATTTCGAACAACCCTCAAAGAATTCACAAGTTTTCTCAATTCAATATGGTGGCCAATATGTTCTAAGGAAACTTTCCCCACACCGTCCTACAACCTCCACCACCACCTGGATATGTGACGCATCAATTCATGCTGAGTTCTGACAATGTTATCAAGAGATTCATCAATAACATGCAACTATTCCAGAAAGTTTGGTTTATAGACAAACTCATGTTTTTTTGATATTCTTTTTCTTCAAATATCATACTTTTGACTCGACTACATTTTGCGAAATGATTTGACTGGATAAAAACGTAAATGATCAAGCACACTTGTTTTGATTGGCGCTTGGTGGTATCTACTTAACACGATCATAAAGTTCAGCGTCAGTTCAAGAGCAAGCAAAACATTTTGAAGAGGAACAAATGATGGAAGAAACTCCAGACTTGAACTTCCTACAAACGAAAAAAGAAAGTTTTGACTCATGATCATTTTAATAGATATCAATCAGTGTTTGAGTTACCCAGAAGGAGGTTTATGGATGTGGATACGATATTCTCATGAACGATCTATTAATAGACTATTATGTTAAGAGTAATAGAGTCTTTTTACATAAACTGAGTTGATAAAGCAGAGTCTTGTGACAAAAATGATAATAGGAACATTATATCCATAATAAATCACAGTACTTTTTTATACTTAAGTAGATTTAAAAGCAAATACTTTTGTACTTTTACTCAAGTGAAAGTTAAAAGGGACACTTTTACTTGAACAATAGTTACCAAGGGTATCTCTAACACGTACATGGTTTGTGTACTTCGTCCACCACTGCATACAGAACTGGCTCTGAAGCGATAAACCTTCGAGATTTATCTTTATTCAAAGCATGAGATTCTTGAAAGCTAGCAGAACTGGTACCAAAAAGCTCCCATTCATTCCCTATCCAATTGCATGAGAATGTTATTTGAAGGTCTTGGTTGCACAGGTGTCCAGGCGTTCCTAAGAAACACGCCTGCTTACCATACATGATTAATCGTTACTGCGTGGGAGGGTACCACGAGAACGCGCATATACCATATGTGGTAAAGCTTAAGTGTATGAGCTCTGTCTATCTCTGGCACCACACCAGGTCCTCTCAATACGTGCAAACTGGCGCTCATTGGAACCAATCTGCACACAGACAGCTAAATTCGAACGAGCTGACCTATTTCTTTACTCTGCGCCATGGGAATAGGCGAATAATAACCAATCCGAGTTCACCGCACTGGAGTTGGCTCGCTCCAGTACAGACATATTATCACGTATCATAATGGGTGGTTGGAAAAGCATTCCAGCTCCAGAAACCACGCCCGTACCTACTTATGTGGTTAGCGTTGTTTGGATTTTTTTATTTTTTTTTATTCTCCCCTCTAACCCATCAATCTTTCCCCCATTTTTTTTTTCCTTTTCTTTATCTCCCTTTCTCCTTCCCTCCCTCCTACCCTCCCTCCCTCTTGCTTCCTCTTCAGAGGCACCTAATTAAGAAAGCCTGACTCATTTACATGGCTATGTTTGATCTAAATTACACTCCAAACCGCACCAAATTAGGATCATCTGTGAATGTGAAACATTCGCTCTCCTCCCTCTCTTTTCTCCGAGCTCTCGTTCTCGCGACTCGCTTTGCTCACGTTCGCTCTCTCGTTTTCTCCCAGCGTCTGTTGGAACAGGAGGAGGCTGCTGCTTGACTCTCGGGGGCACATGTTCAAATGATGAGAGGGATTATGGGTTTTAGTGTTCTCCCGAGACCTGAAATACACACACACACATACACAAATGCAGCACTGTGGGGGGAAAAAGTTGAGGACAATTACCTCTGGATCTGGTTCTGGTCCTGTCCTGCAACAGTCGCTAATGAAACAGAGCAGGGATTTGAAGCCGGGTCATTCTAGGACTGATGCTCAATGTTAATACACAAACACACACACACACACTCTCTCGCTTTAACCAAAATTGTATTCAGTCTGTATTGTTTTAAACAACCCACTACTGATTGAAAATGTATGAAGAGTAATTATAGACACGAGGAATAAAACGCAATGGGGCATGCTGTTATGGGAAACTAATCAACAACAGGGTAAGGTGATAATGCAAAGTTAATAAAGTTAAGAATCCATTCCACATTTAGTCCTAATTATATTGCTGTTATAATAAACTCCACTCTTCTGTGAAGATGTTCCACTTCCACCCCAGGAGGTCTTGGGTGCAGGCAGCGTTCCAATTCATCCCAAAGGTGTTTAATAGGGTTGAGGTCAGAGCTCTATAGCTGGAGATTTTCCACTTCAAACCATGTAAGGCATATTTTCATGGAGCTGGTTTTGTGCACAGGGGCATCGTCATGCCGGAACAGGTGGGTATTTCCTAGTCCAGGTGTTTACATTCATTGCATTGGATTAAAAGTCACAACCTTTGGATTCAAAGGGCAATGGATTAAACACTAAGCTACCAACTCCCCAAAGTGTTAAAAAATGATTAGTATAATATGTAAATTTATTGAGTTATAATACGTAAAAATATTAAATTCGCAAATAATAAAATTTCAGAAAATGTCACAGGCAGTTGCAGACAAAAAGAATAATCGTTTGTTTATATTGTTTTAGATTTTTTCCCCCCAACCCCCTAAACGTCGTACGGCGAGTTTAGTATCAAAAAAATCTATTTGTGTCAAAACGTCAGCTTCAAACAAAGAAAACATCGCTGAAGGACACGAGGCCGAGAGCCAAGATCAACCGCTGAAATCTGCTGGAAACATCACAACACAACACAACCGCCAGCATCATGACACACAACTCACATAAAGCGTGCATTACACAAGGCGTAACAAGCTCAATAAACGTTCCATTTGTAATTTCAATAAACGCTCCAAATGTTCTATTTGTCATTTCAGCTTCGAGAGGCAAGACAGTGCTCATAAAGTGGCTCGGGTACAGAGCGGCAAAAGTGGCGTCTTTGCGTTCCGTAAAAAGTTTGCACGTTATTTTACGTGCCAATAACAATAGACCTGGCCGCGCGCCAAGAAACCATGGCGCCTTCCAGCAAGAGGGAGTGTTTACTTACTGTGTGGCCCACTAATCATTTTTTCGTGTCCCCGCTCCTTGGCTTTGCGTGTCTCCGCTCTGTAAAGCGTCTATAAAACCGAGGAGGATTTTCGTAGGCTGTGGTGAAGGAGAGAGGCGAACAATAAACTTGAGTAAGGTGCTTTTTTTTTTTTTTTTTTTTTTTTTTTTTTTTCTCGATGATCTTTTGTTTTTGTTTGTGGACTCAGCAGGACACCAGCATTTTTTAGGAACAAAATGCAGATCATTAGTTAATAATTAACTACTAAATAATAAAAACTACAAAATTACTAAATAATAAATAAATGTAAAACAAAAAAACACGTAGAAATACAAAAAAATGTAAATGATAAATAACAGAAAAAAAGAAATAAAATGTGGGGTGTAACGTGTACACGTATTCGTACTGAACCGTTTCGGTACGGGGCTTTCAGTGCGGTGCACACGTACCGAATGCAAACGTTTTTACGTGCAGAACACAGTTAAAACCTGCATTCCCTCATGAACGGTTTAGGTAGCAGACCACAAGTTTGCTTAGTCTCAACCTCGAACTTTGAGCCTGGTGTCTGTTTATTGAAATTATTATTAAAATAGAAAACATACACAACAATGCCAGGGGTATAAAAAAGAAACGAGAGTTAGCGCAGTGTCACTGTTTCTACTTAATCCATACCAGAAATATGATTTGCAGTGTGTTGTAAAATTCTGTCAGATTTTGTTTTGCACATGCATGAAATCGCTGCCACTTCCAGTCACCGCTGCCGTTTTTATGACAGTCTAGTGATATGGATTCTTTGTGTTTTGCTTTCTCTTAAAAGGAGAAAATCCTGACAATTCCACATATCGAGGGAGTAAATGAATGAAGGATGGAAGGAATGAAGACATTTGTTGAAGTACGCTGAAATAAGTAAAACATATCTTTAGATAATTAAATATTAAATGTAGAACACACACACACAGCACAAAAACACACTTATATACACATCTGTATTACTCAAATGGGGTCTAACAAATGTAAACTATTTAATACAATTTTGCTACTTATTTCATTTTAATTAATTAATTTCATTCGTGCTAATTGAACTGATCAGGCATTTTATTAAAACTTGTTTTAAAAACTGTTCATGTTCACAAATGTGAATAATTATAAACTGCGTTAAAATGTTATGTTTTGCTTTTTTTTTTTTTTTTTTACCTCTAACCGTACCAAAATTTCACCGAACCGTGATGTGAAAAAACGATGTACGTACCGAACTGTGAATTCTGTGTACCTTTACACTGCTAAAAAATACACAACATACAAATAAATATAAAAAAAAGAAAAAAGAGTTTTTTTTCTTTTTTTTTTTTAACTACTTTTTTTTTATTATTAAATCATGAATGAATGATTTAATTTATTTACTCATTTTTACACATCAATAACCATGATTTTATTTTGTTTATTTTATTCAGTCTGCTCCTACTTTAGTGTCTGATTCCTTTTTTTGGCGTAGATTAAAAAAAAAAAAACGACCTTCTGAGATGCTTTTCTGATCACCACTTATGTAAAGAGTGGGTATTATAGATCTTGCACCAGCCTCGCTATATCCCTATTATCAGTTATAGAAAAACTCGAGATATCTTGACCTGTCCAAAAAAAAAAAAATCCCATGACATCAGCAGGTTGTTGAATACTTCCCCTGGAATCCTGGCCCTGACAGCCGCCTCACTGAGGCTTGATGTGAACCTGAAGTGGAGATTTTGATGTATTACTGTGCTGCTATATGATCGGCTGATTGAATAATGGCATGGACGAGGAGGAAAGGTGTACAGGTGGTTGTGGTGAAGACGCCGGTGAGTAGATATGTTTGTGTACAGTGTTATTGTTGGCTGTTTTGTTTGGATACGGGAGGCCACTGAGCACACAAAGAGAATAAATCGGGTTTGACAGAGGATTAGTGTTTGTGTGTGTGTTTTTGAGAGAGAGCGAGAGAGAGAGAGAGAGAGAGAGAGAGAGAGAATAGACACAGGTTGACTCTTCCCTGCAGAGAATGCCTCCTGTAATCAGAGATAACACCTGAAATAAACACAGCGGTCTGGATGAAGGCCATTCTGGTTTATTAAGCAGCCAGTACTAAATGCTGCTTCCAGCTGAAAGAGTGAAAATGGTGTTCGTTTTCTTCCCAACATTTGAAATATTGCTATAAAACCTTTGAAATGAGAACATTTTCAATCGCCTGTCCACTACACTCATTAACTAGAACTATGTTTTTTTTTTTTTTTTTTTGTGGCCAGAGGCTACAAAGAGGCATCACAGACCCAGAGAGTGACAGCGCGAATCTCCATTTCCAAACTGGCCACGGAACAGAGACGGATGCCGTCTCTCCGACCCTGATACCAGCGGCCCCCGAGGGCCAACAGCACCGAGCTCCTGCTCTATGCTAATTAATTACCATTGGCATCTTTAGCGATGCGTGTCAGCTCCGATACGGGATATCAGTCTGTTATGCGATCAAACCGAGCGCAGGGGCTCACTACACCAGGGACTTCATTCGCAGCAAGTCTACGCCGCGTCGTCGCGTCGGTGGCACATCAGATTATTACCGATTTGTTTATGACGAACACAGTGCCTGCACCAGAGCATCACGCTCGCTAATGAACAGGGTTCGAGTGGCGATCAGATCCCATCAATCAGATACTGCACATGGCTGATTTGTCCTAATACTCTTCTGTGTGTGCGAGTGTGGGTGCGCTCTCGCATCGATCTTTATCAATCGCGTTCTACATAAGCGTAATGGAACCATTCAGGGCGTGCTGTCAATAGCAAAAACGGATCATGTACAGTAAAAAAATAAATAAAAAGAGCCTCGTTTCTTTGGCGCGTCGTGTTCTGAAAAGCTCTCAGAACTAGTTGAGGTTCATCATTTGTTTGTAATTGTTGTTTCTTTTGAGATCCATTTTAATATTATTAAACAAGAGCATGTGCAACTTTTGTAAATTTCCCTCTGGGATGAATCTTCTTCTTCTTCTTTCGGCTGCTCCCATTAGGGGTCGCCACAGCGGATCATCCGTCTCCATACCCCCCCTGTCCTCTACATCTGCCTCTTTTACACCAACTACCTGCATGTCTTCCCTCACCACATCCATGAACCTCCTCCTTGGTCTTCCTCTTTTCCTCCTTCCTGGAGGCTCCATCCTCAGCATTCTTCTACCGATATAACTCGTGTCCCTCCTATGAACATGTCCAAATCATCTTAATCTCGCCTCCCTCACCTTGTCACCAAAATGTCCAACATGCGCTGTCCCTCTCATAAACTCATTTCTAATCCTCTGGGATGAATAAAGTGATCTATCTATGATTTACAGTATATGGACAAAAGTATTGGGACACATGACTTTTCTAGTCGTATTTGGTTCCTCCCACAAATTTTGGCAGCTCCAGACCTCTCTCTCTCTCTCTCTCTCTCTCTCTCTCTCTCTCTCTCTCTCTCTCTCTCTCTCTCTCT
>JAAIIK010000044.1:1873430-1875837 GCA_014706435.1 Silurus glanis | reverse complement strand
TCTCTCTCTCTCTCTCTCTCTCTCTCTCTCTCTCTCTCTCTCTCTCTTTACCATGATAACACTGAGTGATTGTTTCATTGATGTCTCATTCATATAACCAAACATAAAAAATACATAGAACTAAATGTTCCTCTCATATAATATGCATATGATCGGATTTTTACAATAGCACACATCAACAGATGTCCATTTCATTAAGTTTTTCAAAATATTTGACCTTTTTATTTGAATATTTGAATTTGAATTGTATGAAACATATTTGTGTAGACCAATACAATCTCTTTTTTCTTCAAATCCACAGTTTCCACAGCGTGGTGCGAAACACAAAAAACATCCAGTGGGCAGCAGTTCAAGTCAGAGAAAAAAAGGTGAAAGCTCATGCGCTTTACAGCTGTGAGCAGAAAATCGTTTCATTTTACATCGTTGAACACGTACAGTATGCATCTTTTTTTTTTTTTTGACTAAATATAGCAAAACTTTAGCACTGTAACTGAAACCATTCATTGAAATTGTAAGAATTATTATTTTTTTTTTAAACAAGAAAATTATGCAACCTAATTATTATTGTTAAACAAGATTACGTAAGCCTTTTTACATAAATTGTGATTTATCTATGACTTACTGTACAGTATGGGCAAAAGTATTGGGACACCTGCCTTTTACAGTTACATTTAATTCTTCCCAAACTGTTATTGCAAATTTGGTGCACACTTCGAGACCATCTGTTTGTGTTACTTATACAATGCTGGCATTACATATTTTATTATTGTTATTTTATTGTAATAAAAATCTTTCTCTCCCTCTTTTTATTCCTTTGTTACTATGAAATCATTGACGTCTCACTGGTATAGCCAAATGAATCGTACAAGGAACTGAACGTACCATTCCGTTTTCAAGCTTATATGATCAAATTGTCACAATAGCACACACAAATAAAATATGATGTCCACCCCTTCTAATTTTCCAAAAAGATTTCAAATGTAGCTCCTTAAGGATCTCAGAAACATAAAACAATGTCTCCCTAAGCCACAGAGTTCGACATCCCAAAGACGATTTACATGGCGTCTTCTACGCTATGCGTTTCTTTGATGGAAGACCGGGACACCAATCTGTGGCTAAGCACACACATGAAAAGAATCAGCGTGACGACTGGGAAATCGCAATGTACGCCTTAAACCCGGCTTCACCTTCGTTCTATTGGACGTTTATTATAATCCGTAGGTTTAAGCCATGCTCGGAGGGCCATTCCGCTGAACATTACGGATCAATCGTTCTAGCCGAATATTACAGTTTTTGCCGTTTTCTATACGCATAAATGCTTAGAAAAGGAATGGTAGGGAACATCTGTATCCTTTTAAACTGCATTGGTTAACAAGCCTGGAATTCCTGCTAAAGATTCTGGAATTTTCTTTTTGTGGATTTCTTCCAAAAGCCATAAGACCGAAATCAAGGGATCGAAACATATGGAACGGGTCAAAAGTGAACAATTTAGTCATCAATGAGTGACAACAATAGATGGAGGAATGGTGTGATTGCGTCTGACAGTGAAACAATCCTGACCAAAAATGATTTTAACCTCATTCATTTTAAAGAGAAGAATTCAGAACATTCTACGCAGCGTAGTAATTAAAAGTAATTGTATTTTTTAATTGTATTTATTTGTTTGTTGGTTTGTTTCTATGTTGGCTGCTATAATAGTTGGTGTATTTGACCAGTTGTGTCCCTTGGAAAAGACAAGGTCTCCCATATACGCATTTAGCAGGCACCCTTATCCAGAGCGACTTACAATTATCTCATTCATAAAACTGAGTAGTTGAGGGTTAAGGGTCTTGCTCAAGGCCACAGCAGTGTCAGCTTAGTGGTGGTGGGATTTGAACTACCAACCTTCTCATTAAAAGTCCAAAATCTTAGCCATGGGCTAACCCTTTTTCTGAGTATTTGATGGGTTTGAGTTCTGGTGATTTTGCCTTGAGCTTTGTCAAAACCCATTCACTCCCCTATTTAACCCTGAAACCCATGTAGTCATCAAACTAGACCATGGGTGTGTCAGTGTTCAGTACTTGCACTGTAATGAGCTGTTAGTGTGGGTGCAAATATTGAAAAAAAATATTCATAAGGACGTTATTACACTTTTGCACATGTTAGACGCTTGGAGAGTTTGTTTTAATGTTTTTTTTTTTTGTTTGTTTCTTGTGTAGCTGACGTTCTCTTGTCGAGTTGTTGCCTGGATGGTGAACAGAGTCTGGGTCGAAGGTTTGACACGCCACAGCAGAAATGTTGCCAAAACATTTCCTTTTTATTTTTTCTCTCCCCCCGACCGAAAAGCCTGTTCAGAAAGCCCAAATTATCATTATTGGAGAACTGTGAAATTTAATTTCTTATCTATAAATATTCTAACTTTCAGCCG
>JAAIIK010000044.1:1863430-1868430 GCA_014706435.1 Silurus glanis | reverse complement strand
GTCATAATGATACGCCTGATCGGTGTAATTACAGTAGATTTGGACAAAACTGACTTTTAGTTGCAGTAGTCCAGACAAATTCTTCTGATATTCTTCATGAGAGTGTCATATCAGCAAAAAATGGACAGTTGATAGTCCATGGTAGTTCCTGCTAGCATCTTTAGAAGATGTACACCAAATTTTAGAAAGATCAACCAAAACCAGAACCTTACCTTGTTTAGTTTGTAGTTCCTGGCCATACTTTTATACCCTTTATGATAAAACGAGGGTGTCAGTTTTTTTTTTTTTTTTTCTCCAACAAATAAAACCCGACGCCAATTTACTCTGCCGTCCGCCCGTGTACCGCGCGCATGCAATCACAATCAAAAAAAATTGCAAGTCCTTACTTCAGCAGACAAAAAAAAGTGCTAACAATAGATGAATTAAAGGTTACCAACAATATATGATGAATGTCATAGCACAGCAAATTACTGAGCGAGAAGTCCTAATGAAGCCGTTTGCAGCAAACCAGAGGCCAGTCAATAATTAGAGGTGGCGCACTGGTACTCGGCGTCTCCTGACTTCGACACCCTCTGTCTTTTTCCGCCGTTTTTAATTGCACAGGTTAGACTCCGCTTAACGATACGGCTGTTCTTATGTAGTTTGACTGATGTAAGGGGTGTACAAAGAAAAAGAAAATGAAGGATACCTTAAATATGAGGACGTATTTTTAACTTTATGCTGTAGAGTGATTCCATTGGTATTCATTCAAGAAAATAAAAAAAATGAAAGTTTGTAAACACCTGACCATAAGATTGTTATGTGCTTTTTGATCCACATTTTGTCCCCGTTTATTGTTATAATAACCATTCTGGGGGTTGTTCCACCAGATTTTGTGCTGATTCAGCTACAAGGGTGTTAGTAAAGTCAGATACTGATGTGCTGTACATGTACTGACATCCCAAAGGTGTTCAACAGTGTGTTTAACCCATGTAAACCATATCTTCATGGAGTTGGAACAGATTTGTTATTGTTAAAACAGTAACTACCACATCCAAAGACTTATACAATTGTGTGTAAGTTTGGGGAAAAAAACCATTAATGGCTAAAATAGTCAGCTGGCCCAGTATAGTATATGTCAAGGTAAAAGACAGTCGTGGACAGTAACAAAGTAACTCATTACTGTACTTAAGTAGCTTTTTCGCGTATTTGTACCTTACTGAAGCATTTCCATTTGCGGAGATTTTATCTTCACTACATTTCAAAGTCAAATATTTTATTTTTACTCTACTACATAACTACATATTGTGAAATCTTGTTCCTTATTATTTATAAATGGTTAAAAACTTCACCACACATCAAGCCACCAATCAGGGTAGAGCACGCTCGAACTTCTGATTGCCGCTTGGTGGTCTCTACTTAGCACGAACATAGAGTTCAGAATCAGTTTAGCAGCATGCAGAACATTGAGAGGAATAAATGATGGCAGAAACTCCAGACTTTGACTTGCCACAAGATGATTTTTTTGTAAGTAGTTAATAAGAAGGTTTTGGACTCTATTAATAGATCGGTGTGTTAAGAGTCACATTAGAGTCTTTTCACCAAAAACTGAGTTGATTAAGCAAAGAGTCTTGTGACAAAACTGATAAAAGGAACATTATACTGTAGCTGTAATAAATCATAGAACTTAAGTACTTAAGTAAGTTTCATATTTCTCCATAAATATAATATATAATATAATATCTCTACTTTAACTCAAGTACATGGTTTGTGTACTTCTTCCACCACTGCTAAAAGTCATTCTAAACACTTGTCCTTCACTTCTGCAGATGTGTGGATGCAGATGTCTACTGTATTTTTGCATGTTTTGACTCGCCACAACTATGACTTTTTCAGAGATCATTCAAATTTCTATTTTGGGCTTAACGTGTGAAATGTCTTTTTTTCATCGTCTTTAAATGTAGGATCATGGGAAGAAGAAAAACAGCTTCGAAATTTCTTAGAAGCTTAGTAACCTCACATGACCAGAAAGTACATATTTTAAACATTTCTCGAAAGCTAACACTTCAGGTGATTAAGAAAAAAGACCTGAAAACTTCTGCAATCATTAATGGAATAATCATCATCCAGGTGTTTCCTAATGAAATGCGAACGATTCATCATCAAGACTACCTCTATAAAAGCATTAGCATACCATTAATGTTGCCCTCCCATTAGCGTAGCTGCTAGTTAACCAGATTTTTTTTGGTGTATTTGCTAATGATATTCATATATCAAGTGCAAAAGTGATGAACAAAAACCACGTACAACATAAAATATTGTTTGCCTGAGATTAGCATGAGGCTAACGTGTTACTTGAGTGGTTTATATGCGTTCCGTGGCTCAGTTTTTGCGCTCATTTTCTCTCATATTGCTTTCCTGTGCTTTATATATACTTGATCTTGTGCATATGGGATTTTTTTTTTTCTTTGATCCCTTCGAAAAATCCCAGCCGTACGTGACTTTCTACTGAGATGCTGATAGGGATTGTTTATTTTCGCGGTGGAGAAATAATCACGCAAATAAGACATCAAAGATGGTTCGGGAATTAATGTATGCGGATGGGAGGGGGGAAAATGTATTCCAATTGCTGTGGGATGAAGAGGAGAGGAAAAATATTCCCCAGAAGTCTTTGGTGTATGAGATCAAAACTTACAATATGGGTAGTTACTATAAAGACACGCACACACCCTGCAGTTTAATAAAAAAAAAATACAAATAAAAAAAAACGTTTCAATTGAGAGAACTTATTAAGCCGGCGCCTGGTTTAACAGCTTTCCTCCTACATGCTGGTCCTTATGTCTGACCCTCCGCAGCCTCAGGGCCTGATTCAATCCTTAGGACTTGTGAGATATGGCCCTCGAACCTTAAGGACTTGTGAGATATGTTCTGGATGGTTGGCGTTGTCTGGATGCCAGCTCTGAGCATGCTTCATGGCCATGGACACCAGCAAACTGGGTTAATATTCACTTTTTTTGCTCCCGCCCAACTCTGTGGGTCTCAGCAAACCCTGCGTCATGGAAAATACCTCCAATATGGCAAATCTGGCTAAAAAAAAAAAACATTCTGCTGTCTATAAAACGGCAGACGAACGCGAGTAGATATTTAGTTAGTATGCTTTTGCTTGATTTGTTTGTTTGTTTGCTTATTTAAAAGCTTCATAGTTGAAAAATGAGACAAGGTTTATTTAGTCCAATATGTTTAGTTAGTTGGTTAATTATTTAGTTTTACTGCTTAAAGTGTACATTCGTTTGTTTATTTATTTAGTTAGTAAGTTAATGTTTTTGCGTTAACAAATGTACTCAGTCATCTTAAAAACTTGACATTTGTTATTAATTAACAAATTTTACTTTGTTTTTCTTGATTTTTTTTTTTTTTTTTTTAATCTTTGAATCTATCTATCTGTCTATCTGTCTATGCATGTCGATTTTAAAGCTTTATTCATTCATTCATTTGTTTGTTTGTTCATTGTTTTAATTTTTTTATTAATTTTTTTAATTTGGAAAATTAACCAGTTAAAAATATGTAGTTTCAATTATTTCATTCCATATCTATTTTTAAGTTTTATTTGTTTAAAAAGAATGCACCCGACTATTTTTTGTTTGTTTGTTTGTTTGTTTTAAAGCCTTATTAGTTAAAAAGTAGAGTTGTACTTATTTCAATTTAGCCTTTTTTTTACCCCCACATTTTGTCAGTAAAATAAAAAGCACCATCATTTTTCTTTTTTAGTTTGTTTTCAAAGCTTCATTAATTAACAAGTTTTCTTTGAACAATTTTTTCTTTATTTGTTTTTTTTCTTTGAAGTTTTATTGGCTAAATATGTACCCTGATTATCTATCTATCTATCTATCTATCTATCTATCTATCTATCTATCTATCTATCTATCTATCTATCTATCTATCTATCCAACCATCCTTCCATCCATCCTTCCATCCATCCATCCATCCATCCATCCATCTATTTAAACGTTTTATTAATGTAAAAAATAACCCCCAACTTTATTTGTGTTTGTTTGTTTGTTTGTTTGTTTTAAAGCTTTATGTTATAAAATGTGTAGAGTTTCACTTATTCCAATTTAGCCATTTTTTTAAGCTTTGTCACTTTTGAAAAATTAAACAAAATAACAATGAAAATAAGCATCATCAAATGTAGACAAAAAGCATCCAAAATAAATAATAAAATCGCTCTCTTGGTGTACAGAAAGGCTCGGACAGACAGCATTCAAAGTTATCATAATTAAGCATTCGGGAAAAAAGAAACGAAAGCAGTTTATTATATCAATCAGGACGATTTCTGTTTGTGGCTCCCTGCAGATAAGGCCATTTGCATATTAGCTTTCTATGCTAACCTACATCCTTCAGCTCCATGCTTCGAATGTAAATATTTCCCTGAATGCTGTTCGTGTTTTCAAACTTCCATTGCCTCCTTCCTCTCTCTCTCTCTCTTTCTCTCTAAATTCATTAAATTGTAACTAGATCGATGAATAAGTGAAAAGACAAGCAAACGAATAAACAAGCCCTGATCATCAGATGAACCAGGATGAAACCCTTACTGGTGTGTGATGGAGATTGCTCGTCAAGCTCGTCCTAACTGATAATTAAATATTCAAACCCAAGAAAAAAAAAACAGGGTGTGAATTAAAAAGAAGCACACGCATATGCTGTAAATAAACGCATCGTGGGCTCTCGAGTCGACGGCTACATTGTAAACTGGGTAATCAAGGGGCTCTTTGGCCGAGCGTTTCCCAGCGGCGTTCCGGCGAACGCGCACAGGCGAATAAGTGAAAATTATAGCGTCTCTGTGTTCTTGCATTAGCATCTGACAAACACATTAATTCCTGTTATGGGCTGAGCTTCAGCTCGGAATTCAAGTAGCTCCAGTTAAAGTCAATAAAGAGATTGGGATTTATGAAATCAAGCATAGCATGGAAAAAATGTGTGTGTGTGTGTGTGTGTGTGTGTGTGTGTGTGTGTGTGTGTGT
>JAAIIK010000044.1:1832527-1850414 GCA_014706435.1 Silurus glanis | reverse complement strand
CTTTCTTTCTTTCTTTCTTTCTTTCTTTCTTTCTTTCTTTCTTTCTTGCCTCCTTTACCATGCTGTTCTTCCAACTTCTTTCTTTCTTTCTTTCTTTCTTTCTTTCCTTTCTTCCTTCCTACCTTCCACCTTCACCATGCTATACTTCGTTCTTCCAGTTTTTCTACCACTGTAATTTTCTTTCTTTCTTTCTTTCTTTCTTTCTTTCTTTCTTTCTTTCTTTCTTTCTTTCTTTCTTTCCTTTCACTCCTTCCATTCCTTTCTCCTTCTCTTTGTACCTCAGATTGTTAACTGCCACTTCAGTGATAGCACTAGTGCCAATGCAACAAAACGAATGATCTCTAAACCCTTAATGTGAGTGAGACGTTTCTTCAGACGACTAGACCTTTAGCTCCTTCCTGTAAGTAGTTTAAAAAATGGGAAACCAACTAACCTCCTGTCCAATCGCTTATACCTTCCTTCCCGTTAGAAACGTGATGCTCCTGGCAAACGTGTCTCTTATCACCCTGACTGTTAGCACAAAAGAAACCCCAAGACCTTGTAGTCGAATTTCTTTTCTAAATGCACCGAACAAAGCGACCGAGTGAGAAAAACACAGGCAAAAAAGACGCTTTGAATCCGACTCGCCACACGTTTGCTGGTGATTATATGACCCTTTTTAGTGAGTCATTTTCCCTGGATTAGAAAAACAATCAATCCAATCACAAGGGGGTAGAAGTGGTTTGAGCACAAATCCCTTAAGAAGTTATTGGGTGTTGAGGGAAGGGGGGAGTGGGTGGGGGTTGGATATATTTCCGTTCACAATAATTCATTTATGTCTTCAAAACTGTTTGAGCAAACAGAGTTACTGTGCCTTTGTTGCATAAAAAAAAAAAATCCTCTTTTTATGAAGAAAGCCAATAAGGACATATTATGAAAAGCCACAAAGGGTCCAAGTGTTTTAAAAAAAAATGAATGGCAGCACTGATAAAGTAAAGAAGGAAAAAATGAAGTAATTGACCTGCACTGAAGATTAATGTGAAACAAGGTGGCGGGTGCTTTAGAGCTAATGAATATTCCTCAAACAGCCAGCCGAGAGGAGACGAATCCGCTTGATGTGCCTGACATTGAAAGTTTTTATTGTGAAACCGAAGAAATTCGGTCGCTCATCATTTGTATGCAAATTTCCTGTTGCACAAATTAACCCTTGGACCCGGTGTCACTCCTCATATGGTCAAATCTGCACCTCTCTTTTTTTTCCCTCTCTCTCTCTCCATGCCAGCCACTGTGTCGCTCTCCCAGCATCTGATCCTTCTTCTTTAAAGACACCAAAGTCGAAATACTCCCTTTTATTTTTCCTCGGTGAGAATAAAAGGCGGGAGGCTGATAGCCGAATAGGGAGGCGAGCGCACTATGAGATACACAAAGAAGAAGCAAACAAGGCCAAAAAAAAAAAAAAGCATTTCATAATGGACCACACAGACAGAAAAGCTTGATATGGGAGCGTAGCACCTCGGCCTTAATTCGAGCAGGCGCAGATTTAAAGGTGAACCTCCAGGACAATGTGGAAATCCTGTTACTGCTCTCAAGCGAGGAGCACACCAAGCCGATGCACAAAGACCTGAGACTCATCACCTAAACAAATAGCATTCATACACTTTCAATACCCGAGCAAAGAGGAAAGGACCTGCACAGTGTGGAGGTTTATTGGGACTTCAGTATTGTAGGAAACGCTTTTAATAGAGGAAGGCATAAATATTGTTTCAAACTTTTGATGGGATTTATCCTCATGGGATTTTCATACCATTATACTGTGGGAACCGTTAGTACATCACCGGTTAACACTACAATGCTAGGAGACTTTGTGTTTTGACTTAACACTAGCTAGCTTGGAGAATGACCTTATACATATATTTATATACTTTCATACTTGTTTATAGTCTAAACATATATGATTGTGGTAAAATCCTTGAATCTGAAGAGTTTTCTCTTATAATAGGAGGTCTGAAGCTTCAAAGACATAGGACACTTCAGGCAATAAACAAGCAAAGAAACTATACATAGGCTATGCTACAGTACTGTACTGTACTGCAGTACTTACTATAAATGTGATATTTTTACGAATTACACAAAATTCATCTTGCTTTATTATGGAAAATGTTTTCTGTGTGTAAAAGCGTGTGGGAGGATGATTTATTGCTTAAACAATTTTTAAAAAGCATTTTTGGAGTGGCTTTTGTTGATCGCGGAAATTCGTTTTTCGCGTTCGGTTTTGGCGCGTAACTATTGCGATAGACGGGGGGGGGGGGGGGACTGTATAGTCATTTATTAGAGGTAGAGTATAGTATAGCTTAGTTTTTAACATATTGGGAGTAGTACTATATAGTAGCCAATAGCAACTAATTACTGTAGTACAGTATAGTATATTATACCATAGTAACCTATTAGTAGTATAGTGTAGTATCATACAATAAACTAACCATAGTAGACTATAGTGTAGTGCAGTACAGTATAGTATCGTGAGCTATTAGTATTATTACAGTTATTAAGAGTAACAGCATTGAACAGAAAAGTATAGTACTGTAAATTAGTAGCATAGTATAGTGCAGTATAATATAACAGTAACTTATTAGTTTTAGAACAGTATTGTATAGGATTATATTGAAATTAATACAGTATAGCACAGTTGTACTATCCTACAGTAACTTATTATTAGCAGAGAAGTACACTGCAGTGTAGTATAGTAATGTATTAGCAGTATAGTATGTAAACTTAGTAGTAGTACTGTATACAGTAGTATAGCAACTTATTAGTAGTAGCACAGTATAGTATATTATAAAGTAGTAACTTATTAGTTGTAGTACAGTATAGAATAGCAATTTATTAGTAGTATAGTATAGTAACTTTGTAGTAGTATAGTACTTACTAGTATTAGTACTGTATTTTATTCTAATTTATTAGTAATATAGTATAGTAGGTAAACTTATTAAGTATTACTGCATAGTATATGAAATTATTAGTAGTAATACAATAAAGTATAGTAAAGTAATCTATTAGTAGTAAACCATAGTGCAGTATATAGAAACATAGTAGAGAATTAGTATAGTTTATTTGAGAATACAAAGATTAGTACACCATAGTATAGTAACTAGTGCTGGGGCTGATTATATTCCTATAACACCGTGCCCTATTAAAAAGAAAAGGAAATTTCACAGTGTGAACTTCTGGGTGGTGTGCTGCCACACAATATGGAACAGGAGGTAATGCTATTGTCCAAGCCAGTGTGTCCTAAAATGTGTTTTATAGCTACATTTAGGCTGAAACATGATAATGCCTGTTTTTCTCTTTCTTGAAGGCAAAAAAAGGAGCTGAAAACCCTTCATGATGAAGACTTAAGCGCCATACAAGTGTCCATCATGTATTAGAACGAGGGTTGAAATGAACATGCAGTATATCCGATCTGCTGTCAACCAATCAGAATTGAGAAGGCAACAGCTTAAAGTTAGAAGCATAAAGAAAAGAAAGTTAATATGAAGTTTCTTGTAGTGTTTACTGCAAGTACGCCAGGTTGTTCTTTCTTGCCGTTCGGAAGTTCGAACCTGAGACCCACCAGCATGATGGCAAGAGCTGTTTATGGAGGGAAATGGGTTTAGACAAACATACAAAGCAAACACACAAGCAATGGCCACCAGTTCCTTTGGCTGTACGTTTCCTTCAAAGGTTCCCCTCAGGATACACTGTATGCGAATATAATCCGACCCGGCTTTGAAGTGAAGACTCCAAACGTCTTTTGGCTCACACGCTGAAAGTGGCATCTGAGTGCTTTGGGTTATTGGAGGAGAAAAGAGGCTTGAGTGTGGAGAGAAGTAAAGAGAAAAACACACTGGCACCTGCCACATACATGGTGCTTCATCAAAAAAAAAAGAACCCTCCTGTCTTTTTCTCCCTTTTTTGCATTTTAATCTCTCAATTATGACTCTAGGTGATTGCATTTAAAACCACGTCCATGACCTTTGGCACTTGCATACATTTAAATGAAAAGAAGCACCTGTTTTTTTTCCTTTCTTTCTTTCCTTCTTTCTTTTGTTATAATTATTATTATTATTGTTATTATTATTATTCACGCAACCTCTCATGTCTCTGTTTTCGGAGGGACATGCATTAAAAGAGGACCCCACTCCAAAAGACAAGAGCGTGCTTCACAAAGACCGGGAGAGAAAAGAGAAAAAAAAAATGGGGAAGAAAACACGCCATTATTTACTCGATGTACCAACTTCTCGAGAGCGCCGTGCGCTGTGGATCAATAGCGTGTCGGTTCTAATGAGGACTTGAGGACGCAAGCCACCTCCTCCCTCCACCTCTCCTCCAGTCAAGGGTCAAATTTTAATCACTGGCTCTCTAGATGAGCATCTTCAACTGAGAGATGGAGGGGCAAAAAAAAGAAAAAACAAAGACACAGAGAGAGAGAGAGAGAGAGAGAGAGAGAGAGAGAGAGAGAGACTCTCCTCCATAGCTGAGATGTCGAGAGGTTGGGAAATCAGACTGGAGCAGTTGGTGCTAGCCTGAAGTTGTTGAAGCAATTGAAGATATGATTGAACAGAGTGTGTTTTTGGAGCCAAGTGGGAGAGACTGGAGAGGAGAGATGCCACATGGCACATCGTTTAGGAGTGCAATTTAAAAGCCTCAGGTAGATTCACCTTCCCCCCAACACACACACACACACACACACACTTCTGGACTCCTGGCTTGCGATCTGTCCCACTCGGTCTCCTTGGATCGTTCTCTCTCGTCTTGCGGTAAAGCGTTTTAAGGTTGCAATGCCGAGGCCCGGAGATCCATTAGAGTGGCTGGGAGGCCTGCGTTTGGGTTTATGGATGTTGGTATAAATTTTATAAGCGAGACGTTATATGAGGTGGAGAGCAGCGGGGGACGCTGGCGAGAGTTTATTGAGTCATTAGTTCAAGGCCTGAACGTGGCCAGTCTCTGAACAGTCACACACATAAGCATCTCTTGTTGGACACTAGTGGGCATTCGTGAGTTTTATTTCGACTCACCAAATATAAGATAGTATAGTCAGTTATTTTTCCCCTATGTGGTCATTTGCTAATTCCTGTAACAACTGCCTTTGCTATGTGAGCTATGTGAGCTATGTGAGCTCTTCCTCCTAATTCAGCTGATGTTGTTTGTACACCCCAGAGATCGTGGATCATTTTGATCTCTAGAATCCCAGCCATGGATCTTACACACCTCATTGAACCCACAAGGATCCAGAGGCATCTAGAGGTTCCGCCATCTCGAGACTTACCAGCACCAGCTGGATCACACTCCATGAACATTTCTGATGTTCGACTTTGAGAAAAAACAACCTCTTAATAATCAATACACAAAAAAAAAATTCTACATGTGCTGTTTCTCCATCCAGCTCTGGAATGGAGGAGATGATGTATATGATCTTAGATGTTGAGCTAATTTATGAGTTGCTTAGGAGCACCTGGTTACAGAACTCCAATTGACTGGATATAACTGTAGAAAGGACATTACTCATAATCCCACGCTCATGATGTTAATGATATTTCTCACCCACTGGTGTTTTTAATGTTTTAATGATTTATAATCACACTCTTTGTGTCGCCCAATTAAGGATGGGTTTCCCCTTTTGAGTCTGGTTCCTCTCAAGGTTTCTTCCTCAGCGGAAAGCAGAAAGAAAACCAGAGTGAGGGAGAAGTGGGAGGAAGAGTGAATGAGTCAGAGGTGAGTGTGGAAGAGAGTTGAACGGTTGACTGCGAGTTGGGAGAGAAGACAGGAAGTGGAGTATCGTCGCGCTCGTTTGGCGGCACGGCACATGAGCGCTTGCTGCATTTGTAAATGAGCCATCTGTGTTAGTGCGGGGGGGCGGGCTCAATCAGCCCTGAGTGCCACCTCTATTAACATCAACACCGTCACACTCGGACCATGCGAACAACATGCACTCACACACAGGATGCACTGAATTTAGATGCATTGTATCAGGATTACATGACGGATATTTGTCATTCTCCCATGTAGCCTTATTGTACATTGTAATAAATGTAATAGTTCGGATCACAAAACACTCACACCTCTGATTGCTGAGCTGGACTTCCGGAGCTTTCTGAATCCCCTGCTCTGAAGAACTTAATTTCATATCTGCTTTCATTTTCTGCTAATGACCTTAATGCTTCTCCTAACACCAGTGCATAGGTGTAGTGTTACTAAGAGGAGTAATGGAGGGACGGGGACATGCACTAAAATCTCGTTTTTCTTTGAATATTAATGTTATTAAATTAAAACAGACACTTTTATTGCAAATTATTACTCTCGGGTTCAAACGGCACAAATGTTAACACGCGCTCAGTGAAAGTCTTTCACGGAAATTTGTCTCTTCAAGGTTTATGATTGGATTCATGATATTATAACCAAAAATCCCCCTTTTGGTCATAATATAGATTCGTAATAAAGTCCAGGTAGCGAACGATAAAATATTTTTCATCCCATAGTCGAAAAACCTGTTGAAAGTGCATGTAATGGTTTTTTGAAACAAATTAAATAAAAAATATACAATCATTTAATAAGGAATAACTGTAAGAAGAAAATTTAGATTTTTTTTTTATTAGATAAATGTATTTTAATTAAATACGAAATGTTTCAAATATTAAATATTATAAAATAATAAATATTGTCAATTCAAATATGAACATTAATATATTATTTTAAAAAAATTCACATTATTTATTTATTTATTATTTATTATTATTTAATAATATTTATATTTAATAATAATAATAATTATAAAGTAAACCTTAGGAATGAGTGCAATTTGTGCAAAACCATGTAATACATTATGAAACGAGACAATTCTTTACTACTACTACTACTAATAATAATAAAAATAATAATAATAATAAAATCCAGCCACATAAATGATAATTTTTTTCTTTAAAATTTCCTTGAAAATAAAAATTTATGGTGGTTTTCCCCTCTGAATATGATTCCTCTCAAGGTGTCATTCACATACCATCTCTTGCCACTGTCTCTGCTGGCTCTCTTATTAGCGATAAACTTATAGATGCTAAAATTTATATTCACAATCTGTTTCTTTCTATAAAGCTGCTTGGGGACAATGTTCTTTGTTAAAAGTGCTGTACAAATCCAAGTGAATTGATTTGAATCTAATTTTCTATAGACTAAATTTAAAATGCCTGATAAGCGTAATCCTCTACCCAGTAAACAACAACAACAATTTACTGTACAATGTTTAGGAAACAAACATTTAAGATTGTTATAAGCTTATGTTTTAAAATAGAATTGCAAAAGAAATATTAGTGATACAATAGTTACAGCTATTATTCAGGGTTTTGAATCTGGCATTCTGATTGGTCAGATAACATTGGTCTTTTGTTTGTTTGTTTTGTTGTTTTAACAGTACCTTTGATGGTAGGGCCCTTTTTTTTTATTGTTTTTTTTTTTTTTTTTTTTTACAGTAAAACTGTTTCATGGCACAGGCAACAAAAAAGCACAATCAAAATGTACTGTATATAAACAGATAAAATGGTATAAGTGAAATAAAACACTTCAGAATGTTCTGTTATTAGAAAATAACGTGGTAGTTCCATTACAGTACACTCCATCATTTCTATTCCTCACACACTGTGTAGCTCCATAACATGGGCTATTCCATAATCGAAGAGCTTCTGAGAAATGCTGAATCGATACGAATGCTATAAAGTATTCTGTACAGCATTGGTAGTAGTAAGCAGACCAAAGGGCTTTCTCTTGAACACCTAGACGGACAGCATCATGAGGATTTAGGACCTGGAAGGCTTTGACTGTAGCTGCAGAAAGGCCTGAGTGAGCTAAGCAGCTTCCAGGCAAGGTGTTTGTATGTGCGTGTGTATGTGTGTGTGTGTGTGTTGTGTGTTGTGTGTGTGTGCATGTCTGTGTGTGTGTTCTGTGGGAAACAGATGGGAAGGCCTGACCAGGGAACGCAAAAATTCCGGTCAGGAGAAGGTGATATCGGAGCATGAGTGCCAGCCAGTATGTCCGGAACACCTTATGGGGAAAGGAACATGGGGGAACAGGCTGAGCATGTGTGTGTGTGTGTGTGTGTGTGTGTGTACATGGTGGTACTGTATGTGTGCAGGGGGTAAAGACCAGTGAGATTTCTAGCACTTAAGCATGCATATCAAGAGTCAGAAGCCATGTGTGTGTGTGTATGTGTGTGCGCGCATGTTTGTGTGTGTGTGTCTGTGTGTGTGTGTGTGGTACGCACAAGCTGTGCCAAGCCTGGTGTGTGCAAGTTGCTGATGAGAGATTGTGGGTGAGGAAAAGCGCTACAGGGGTCACGCCGAACTCGAATCCTCCAGATATCCACACCGCACTCGCTCGGATGTACAGGTCACGGAGATGTGAGAAAATAACGTGTGAGTTTCAGAGCTGTGCCTGACTGCAAAGAAGTGGAGGAAGTGAGAGAGAGGAGAGAAAGAGAGAGAGTCTGATGGGTCTGATGAAGCTGGCACTAATCCAAGTTTATCAGAGTTGCATTCCTTAAGAAACTTGCATTTGCCTTGAAGTGATTTGGCAGCGTTTCCGAAAACTAGCCAAAACGCAAGATGAGATTCCAAGTTCCAAGTAATTTTTATTATTTTTTTCTAAAAACAGTGAAACTGAGAATGAGCATATTTAATCACGCCAGCCCATGTGGTCAGAGAAGAAGTGAAATATTTGGAATTTTACATTTCCACATATGTTTGATCTTAGAATTGGACAATCTGTCCTTATGTTCGGTGAAAATTGGATATTATTTAGCTAATCAAGCACGTTGCGTTTCTTGTACGGTGTTGTAAATGATCATCAATAGGGTGATGTTTTCTGCAAAATTCTGAGGTAAGAATTGTTCATTCTTACGTTCCCCATCCATGTTCATTTTGGCTTTTAAACTAAATAAAAAACTGACTAGTGAGGGAAAGACTGTTTATAGCTACTATATTGTACTAACAACATAAACTTGTTTTGTGGACAATGCTAAAACAGTACAAAGTCTAAGAACGATGAAGCTCATCGCAAATGATCGTACAGTGGTACCTTGACCTACGAGTTTAATTCGTTCCGTGGACTAGCTCGTATCTCAATTAGCTCGCACATCAAATCAATTTTCCCCATTGAAAATACTTAAAAGAGGCGATAAGCAGAGGCGAAGGGAAAACTCTTTTTTTGCTACTCTCTCTATCACTCCTGTACACTACCTATCCCTAAACTTTTATTTTTTACTTTTTCTTCTTTGCTTATCTTAATTTTCGTCACAATCTTCGCTTTCTGGCTTCGCTTCGCCATCTAGCAGCGGCGTCTCGAGCTCGTACCTCAATTTTTTGCTCGCGTAACAAAGCAAAAAATCGACCGAGTGACCGCTCGTACCTCGGAAAACTCGTACATTAATGCACTCGTAGGTCAAGTGTATCTTCATCCTGCAAAATGTATACAAACAGTCTATGCTGTATGTATGAGATCTGTGAAGCTCTGGTTCGCTTTGAAGGCAGCCATGACAGTGTCTATACACAATTCGTAATGAAAAACTAGGAGGAAACAAAAGCAGCTGTACAGTCTCCATGTGTTAGGGGACACAGGACATATGCAGGAACAAAGAGAACCTGCTCGTTTGCTCTCGTTCTCTCTATTTATCTCTCGCGTTCTTTCTATTGTGCGTATGAAATGTAAAATGCATTAGACAGTGGCAGTGGGTAGGCACGCCCGAGGCTAAACACACATGTGAACGGTGTGGGAGGACAAATCAAGCCTGCACACACACTGTCAGCCTCATAACCCTACATCTATTAATATCATACATCTTACACTCACACACACACACACACACACACACACACACACAGGCACACGGTTACCTACTGCACCGTGTTAACGATCGATGACAGTTACACATGTAAATGTAGAGTGCTCGGTTTTGACCTGACCTCCATGCCGTGTCTGACGTCTAATCACCGCTCTTTTGTTCTCCCGTACTCCTTTCCTTTGATTTTCCCACCCTCCCTCCTTTCACCATGAATGAAAAAAATGAAGCCAGGAAGAAGTGAAGATCAAGATCAGGTTAGCATAGAAGGAAGTAACAAAGGGAATATACAAAGAAAAACAGGAGCGAGCCGGAAAATTGTTGGAGATGGTGGAGAAATGCTACACGTGCCACGTGGCACATTGGCGTCGGACACCACCCTCTGTTCCGCCAAGATCCCAGCCAAGTGCTAATGAACATAGTCGCTGAAGGCCAGCGCTGGGCGAGGTGGCGTCAGAGCATGAGGGCCTCAACCGCCAGCCATAACAACACACCTTTCACTTCGTAATTAGCTCAGACGAACCAGGAAAGAGAGCGCAAACGAGATTCCATCTGACAGCTGATTATAACATTTTCTTAAACATTTCTCAAAGATCTTCATAAATGCACACGGAGCCATTATCCATATACATCTGTCAAATTGTTATGTGATTGAAATGTCGCAATTACAATGTTAAGAGTGAAACCGATACTAATATTGGCAATCCCCTTTTTTCCGCCTCGGCAAGGAAAAAAAAAATCCTCATAGTAATTTACTTTCTCGACTTAAATTACCTCGTCGGAGTGTTTCCATTTAATTTTTTTAATTATAATTACACAACCCCATTAGTCCGCTTCGATGGAAGGGGAGTGAGAGAGCTGATGATGTTAATGGTAAATAAATTGTAAATCATTAGTTGATTGCTGGGGGTGACACACTCTGCGTTGTGCTCTAATTGGTGCTATAGAATGAGTGCACTGGTTTGTTCAGTTGTTTCACATGCAGTGTGTGTTTGTGTGTGCGTGTGTGTGTGTGTGTGTGTGTGCGTGTGATTGTGTCCAAATGCTCTATACAGCGTCTCTGTATATCGCATGATATTACTCATAACAATACACAGGATGCCTGAATCACTAGTTGTCACTATCACATTTCACACTGCTTCATTTGTTACAGAGAGAAATCTTCAGGTAATTCAGCAATGCCACAGCTAGCATAAATAGCTAATTTTTTTTGTTTTGCATCAAATAAGTTTCTCACAGCTAGGTAGTGAATGATTATATAACTTGTGAACACAGTTGGTTCAGAAATTACCTCAGAAATGGCCTCATTACAGGGTACAGGATGTAAGCTTATTATCTGGTAGCCTAAAGTATACAATGGTGTGTAATGAGAATAGAGTTGTCTCTGAAATGACCCCAGAAGTGACCCCAGATTGCTCTATTTATGAAAAATTTTATAGTATATGACTTCAAATTTTATGCTAATCCCAGCCATAGCTAATAATTAAAAAGTTCAAGTTAGCTTATAGTGCATGTTTACTATATGTGCCATGTTGGCTCAGATATTCTTGGAGAAATTGTGTTCATCATGTTAGAATTAGCATATAGTAGCTTCAATACACAAGTATGTGACTTGTGAAAAAAAAAATGCTTACAAAATCACCTCAGAAATTAGTTCACACTGCTTCGTTTGAGTATTTCCACAGCAAATGTTTTAAAATACTTTGACTGAATTATGTTATGATAAAAGAAAACTGCTATGCTAATTCAGGAATGGCACAGCTAGCATAAATAGCTAGGTTTCTGTTTCATATTGAGTAATCTGTAACAGAATCCCAAAATGTGTCAACAAGTTAAAATCAATTATGAGATTGTGTAATGTTGTTTTCATTTTTAGATGGAAATTTTATGTAAATTCAGAACAGCTATCAGAAAAAAATATATATTTTTCTTTACTTGGTATCAAGTAAACTATCATAACTAGCTAATAATCAATAATCTTGAGGTAGCCTGCAGCACATTATGTTATGTGACTTGTCAATTCAATACTATGAAAAAAAAAAATGCTATTTTGATTTAGCAATGGCATTCACAGCTAGCATAAATAGCTAGGTTTCTGTTTCATATTGAGTAATCTGTAACAGAAACCTAAAGTGGGACAAAATTTTGCAAATAAAGCTAAAACAAATGATGCTTTGAGGTAGTACATAATGTATAGAACAGATAGCATAAAAAAAATTTTTAAAGTTAGGTATCAAATAAACTGTCATACTGTAGCTAGTTAGGAATCGATTATCTCAAGATAGCCTGTAGCAAGTCTAGAAGCTTTTATTGTCATTTCATCCGTATATAGCTGACGCAGTACATAGTTATGTGACTTGCCAATGCCGTTCTCTCAGAAGTGTTTTAGAAAGAACCTTAAAAATGACCTCAGACTGCTTCCTGTGGAAATATTTTCACAGTTAATTTACTGTTTTGTGTTTAAAGGCAAACATTATGCAATGGCACAACACAGAAATGTTTAAATGACCATTTTCATTTTGGAACAGATTTGACCTAATACATTAACGTCACAGCTAGCATAAATGGCTAATGTTCTGTTTTCAAGCAAGGCTTCTTAGCTACCTATTGTGATGCTGTCTATAGTACACGATCACGTAGCAGGCAAATTGATTTTTTTTTTTTATTTTTATTTTCAAGATAGTAGTTATTTGTGGTTAAAAGCCATCACAGCTAGTTATGATTTGTGAATGCAGTTTGGGTGAGCATTCATTTTTTGTGTGTTTTCAAGCTCACAGTGACATTCATGTTCATTCACTGTTAACTGTTTGTGGCTAAAACAAAACAGATTCAACAAAGCTACAAAGAAAATGGCTAATTTTGGAGCAGAGATGCTACAGTAAATCAGTAACACCAAAACTAGCATAATGATCGATTTTCCTTTTTGAATTATGTCAGCCATCTAAGTTTGTTAGGAATGAAGGTTTTAAGGTCAAGTATTAATACTGAATGTATATTTTTTAAACAAGTAATACAAAAGTATTAGACTAATGAGCATTAGCCGTTGCTAAGATGTCATTTAGCACTGAGCAATACATTTGTATTGCTCTACAATAAGGTGTTTTTATGTAAGTTTTGAAGAGATTCTGTCAGATTTGAATATGTTTTTTATATTTTTACAGTAGTACGGGTGTGTTGTTGCCACAATTAAAAATAAATAGTTATAAATAATAACAAATATTTCCCGTGTTTTTCAATAAAATATATAGTATATATAGTCTCAGTGTACTATACCACAGACAAACATTTTCTTCCTTCCTTCTTTCTTATGGGGCCAAGCAACAAAGGTACATAGACACCCTATAGTTAATCCCCCCCTATCCCCCCTCCCCTGTTTATTTATTTATTTAGTTAGTTAGTTAGTTAGTTAGTTAGTTAATTAGTTAGTTAGTTACACTTTCTTTTTTTCTTCAATTCTTTACTTATTGTATTTATTTCTTCAATTCTTTAATTATTGTAGTTCTTTCTTTCTTTCTTTTTCCTTATACTGTTTCTTACAAATCATTTTACTTTTTTACTTTTTTTCTTGTTTTCCCTTTTCTATTTTCCTAATTCCAACTAATTTATTTAATGTTTTTTCCCATGATTTCCCTTCTTTTTCCTTATCCTTTTTTTTCTGTTTTCTTTTCTATCTTATTTTTATCTTATGTCATTTTCCTTTATGCTTTTAAATCCACACTCCTCATTCTATATATTACATGCGTTTATTTATTTATTTATTTATTTATTTATTTATTTATTTATTTCCTTTGGCCCACTCTTCCAAAGGCGCATAGAGACCCTATTATTATTCGCCTTATTTTTCTTACATTTATTTAAATGTTACATTTTTTATTCAATTTCTTCCTTTATTGTATTTGATTCTTTCTTTCTTATTTTCTTCTTTATTTTCCTTTTGCTGTTTCTGACATGCACTTATTTCTTTTAGACTTTTTTGTTCTTTATATATATATATATATATTTTCCCAATAATTTCCCTTTTTTTAACTTTCCTTTTTCTTTCTTTGCTCTTGTATCCCTTTATTTTTTTTTACCTCATATCATTTTCGTAATTTTTGTTTCTAATTTGTTTTGTCTCATTATTTTGTGTTCTTTTTCCTTAAATTTTTTCTGCATTTAATTTCATTCTCTTTTTTTCCATACTTTACATTTCTTTCTTTCTTTCTTTCTTTCTTTCTTTCTTTCTTTCTTTCTTTCTTTCTTTCTTTCTTTCTTTTTTTTCCTCCCCCCCACACTTTCCTCTTTTTAAGGGGTCAAGCACAAAAGGTGCATAGACACCCAATTGTTGTTTCCCTTATTTTTCCCCTTGTCTTTTTTTTTTTTCAATATCTGCCCTTATTTCCATATGTTTTGGGTAAAATATACAGGATATATACAAAACCTCTTAAAGTACTGAAAACCTGATTCTTTGTATTTTTTTGGACACAGCAATATCCAAGAGGTCTTTTGAGGCTGCTAGGCATTTAATAACGGGGTTAAGATGTAACATTAACAATGAGCCAGAAGAGAAAGAGAATAGTTTAGCAGAAGCTTAATAAGCCGTTGACTTTAAGAACAATGTGGCATTGAACTCGCTGTTTAGAAATGTGTGTGGTTGATTAAAACAATGCAAATTTGGTGCAAATACTCAGAATGCCAGAAAGGCAAAACTGTAGAGTACAAAAAAAATGCTTGGTGAACAAAAGTCATGGCATCAACATCGCAAATTCCTGTGTTGCATGGAAAGTAACGATTAGAGTTATAGTTGAGGTTGAAGTAAAGAACAGGGTTCAAAGTTTTCGTTTTCTGCACACTGTTTGTGAATTTCATGTAGGTTACAGGTGCACATGAAGGGTTTCCAGAATATAAAGGTTAATTGCAACAGTTCTGACCTCTTTGCTGGCTGATCCAAGATCCCCAGTTAAGCTTTTTATTTTTCTAAAAAAAAATAGAGTGGAATAAAGAGGAAAGGTTTCCCAATTAGCTGCAGAAGTTGTGGCCTCCTTGTTGCATCGTGTGTATGTGGACGGCCTGGTAGGCCCGAACCCAAGCCCAGCCAACAGCCGGCTCTCGCTAAGCACAAACACACTCAGCCGGAAACTTGCCGCAGCACCACATATGGGTCAGATAAGTGTATTTGGGCAATTTCTTTTTATTCCTGTTAACACGAGAGGTGTAGGAGAGAGATAGAGATAGAGTTAGAGGGAGAGAGAGAGAGAGAGAGAGAGAGAGAGAGAGAGAGAGAGAGAGAGACGGCTACAGGTTTGTGGCAGATGGCTAAGTGTCAGTCATGACAGGCAGCCAGAATCCAGCTTCCCCTTCACGTTCTTGCTATATCACACTCAAACTATTCTTTCTTTCTTTCTTTCTTTCTTTCTTTCTTTCTTTCTTTCTTTCTTTCTTTCTTTCTTTCTTTCTTTCTTTCTATTTAAAAAAACAGCAATATTGTACTTTCTTTTATTTCGTATTTTTTTGCAATAATTATTCTTAACATTATTGTCCTTTTTCTTTTCTTTTTTCTCTTTTCCCTCTTTCATTCCTTCCTCAATTCTTCTCCCTTCCTTCCTTCATTCCTTACTTTCTTTCTTTAATTTTTTTTCTTTTTGTATTTTCTACAATAATTATTTTAAACATTGTTGTACTTTTTCTTTTCTTTCTTTCTTTCTTTCTTTCTTTCTTTCTTTCTTTCTTTCTTTCTTTCTTTCTTTCTTTCTTTCTTTCTTATTTTTTTCTTGGTTTTCCATACACTCAATATTGCCATTCTCTTTATTTTTCCTCTCATTCTTTTTTGTAGTTTATCTTTTCTTCCTTTCATTATATTTCAATTTTCCTTATCTCCTTCTTTTCTTGCCTTACATTAAATTCTTCCTTCCTTACTTCTTTTCTTTTTCCAATCTTTCTGTCTTCTTCACACACATACATTAACCTTTATACTTTTAGGTTTTATGTGGAACAGTGAAAGAGAAACACACAGCCACGACGTTTCTCTCTCTCTCTCTCTCTCTCTCTCTCTGATCAGGTAAAGACAAGTACAATGCACAGACCTCTCGCTGCCTCGGCTAGCAACTTTGTGACTTCAGGCCATCTGCCACATCTCTGCTGGGGCTTCTCCTGCCAGAGTGAGGGGGGGGTGAGAGAGAGAGAGAGAGAGAGAGAGAGAGAGAGAGAGAGAGAGAGAGATGATAAAGTGAAGAAAATGGATTGAGAGAGACAGAATTGACAAAGATGGAGAGAATGTCTGAAGCCATGAATGTTTTAATGACAGACAGCAGTATATATATAAAAGATTCAGGAAGAACAAGATGATGGTTCTGAAGCTCATTACCTTCACCAGTACAGTATGAGCTCTAATCAGTCACTACATTCCAGTTACACGCTACCAACATGTCATCATTCCAAAATCAGTCACTACATTCCAGTTACACGCTACCAACATGTCATCATGCCAAAAGGTGGAAATGTCAAAATAAGATTAGTGGCTCAGTGGACCTGATGTTGCAGTTTCTCCTTTTATCTTCCATCCATCTATTATCCATCCATCCATCCATCTATCCATCTATCCATCCATCATCCCATTATTTTCATTCCATTCCATCCTATTATTTCTTTCTTTCTTTCTTTCTTTCTTTCTTTCTTTCTTTCTTTCTTTCTTTCTTTCTTCTCAATATTAACTCATTTTCCTTTAATATTTTCCTTTGTTTTTATTGATAAATTCTTTTTTTCTTTCTTTTTTGATTATTTCTCTTAAATTATTTTTCTTTCTTTCTTTCTTTCTTTCTTTCTTTCTTTCTTTCTTTCTTTCTTTCTTTCTTTCTTTCTTTCTTTCTCAGTAATCAACAATACTGTACTTTTCCTGCTTTCTTTCTTTCTTTCTTTCTTTCTTTCTTTCTTTCATTCAAATAATTTTTCCAAGCATTAATTTAATTTTCCAAGAAGTTTTTTTTTTCTTCCCTTCTCTTTTCCTCATTCTTTCCTTTCTTCCGTCCTCTCTTTCTTTTTCTTCTCTTCTTGCTTGCTGCCTTACTCCTTTCTTTCTTTTCTCTCTTTAAAATAATTTTTAAACATTATTGTTTTTTTCTTTCTTACCCTTTGTTTTATCCTATATCCGTATACATTGTAGAAATCTTGTCTTTTTCCCCCTTCCTACTTTTTTACCTTGTTTTTTCTTGATTTTTTATTTTCTCTTTTTTGTTCCTTTCTTTCTCTTACTTTTGATCATTCATTATTTTTCATTACGTTTAATACTTCTGTCCTGACTGGAATTATCCTTTTTTTTTTTTTTTTCTTCAGAAAACTTAGATTCAAATTGCAGTAAAACTCAGACAGACGAATGAAATGAATAAATAAATCGGTTGTGGTTTTCTTTGCCGCTTCCAGGTTCTTTTTTTCAGTCTTTCGCTGTCTTTTACTTGACCAAACGCATCACTTGTGGGGTCAGGAGTTCTTATTACATCTCCAACTGAAGAAGTCAACAATCACGAATTCCACAGCAGAAATCTGATCTTCTCGTTTATCCATGTTTCAGTGTTTATTATAATCTGAATGACAGGAGGAGAAAGATACGAACACATAAAAGACGATAATTCTGCCCTTCTTTCAGCGCTCAGCAAAACCTCTTCTGATTTATTTACTTTCAGAGTTAACCACATTACAGAGACGTGAAGTGCGTTTCAGTGAGCTCACATGCGCGAGAGCGTCACGTGACTTTTTCTCCTTTGTTATCTTTCTTTCCTTTTGTTTCTTTTTTCTCCTTTTAATCATCATCTCATCTTCTGTATTTTCTTTTTTGGCTTTTAATATTATTCTTTCTTTCATTTCTTACACTTTTTTTCTTTTCCCAGTTCTTCCTTCTTTTATTGCCTTCTTCCTTTCCTTCATTTTTATTTTTCACATTCTTTTCATTTTTTTTTTATTGGTGTTATTTTTCTCATTTTTCTTTCTTTTTTTCTTTTGATTTTCATTCCTATAATTCTTTCTTTCTTTCTTTCTTTCTTTCTTTCTTTCTTTCTTTCTTTCTTTCTTTCTTTCTTT
>JAAIIK010000044.1:1816149-1832058 GCA_014706435.1 Silurus glanis | reverse complement strand
GTGTGTGTGTGTGTGTGTGTGTGTGTGTGTGTGTGTGTGTGTGTGTGTGTGTGTGTGTGTGTGTGTGCGTGCGCGCGCGCCACGTGCCGAGCAGGCCCTGTTCCTGTACTGCTGCCGAGCAAAAGCGATGCTCTGCACATTTACTGGCTGAGTGCCGCTTCATTAACAAGGATCAGAACTCAGATCAGATCTCAGCTTTCTTCCTTTCTTTCTCCCTCAGTAAAACTCATCTGGACTCGCTTAAGTTCTTGTCACCTTTGATGAAAATCACACAACACCATGCCAAGTTCGAGGGCCGCCATAAACACTTCTTCGCTCTCTCATTTAGCTTCATCGAGGTGATAAAAAAAGGCAAGAGCGCGTATACGTTGCATTAACGTTACTCTCTTGAAATAAGGAAAGGAAAGAAAGAAAAAAAAAAGCACATATCAGATCTTTGGCATCAATTGAAAGAGACTTTGATCTCGTTTTCATTTTACGGATGCGGATTTGATTTAAGGGGAATTTTTGGTTGCGTACGGCAACGATTGTGTCACATGAGCGGAATGATCCAAGTAGGATCCTGGGCCTGAGCTGTTTTGAAGGGTTTTTGTGTTGCTGGTTTGTACAGAAGGTCAGGTGGTCAGGCGTTTCACCGGGATTTCCCTCCTACTCCATCCACCTCCATCCGCTGTGGTGATGAGGAAGCCAAGAGAGAAAATAACAAGGCGTATTTCTGTATTGTACGAGAGAGAGAGAGAGAGAGAGATGGAAGGATATAAAGAGGGGGTGGACTGCTGCCTGCTAGACTCCATTGATTAATGACTCATTTTTCACTTCCACCTTTTTTCTATTCTAACTTTTGATCTTTTTCGAAGTTTTTTGATTCACAAAAGTTACAGTTTTCAGAGAACTGATGCCGTTTTGTTGTTTTTGTTGTTTTTGTTGTTTGTTGAATACGAATGATGGAAAATACAGAAGAGTAGAAGATTAGAGTACAGTAGAGAAAAGAAGAGAAGTTAAAAAAAAGAAGAGAAAATAATAATAGAGTAGATAACAGAGGAAAAGAAAAGAAGAAGAACAGAACAGAAAGAAAAGAAAGGAAGAAAAGAAAAGAGAACAGAAGGGAAAGTGAGAAGAGAAGTGAAGAAAAAAAAAACGTAAGAAAAAAGGAGAAGAGAAGAGAAAAGGAAAGGAAAGAACAGAAGAAAAGGATAGTGAGAAGAGAGCAGAAGAGGAGGGAAGAGAGGAGAAGTTAGAAGAGTAAACAAGAGGTTAAAATAAATGAAAAAAAAAGAAAAAAGAAAAATAATATGAGAAGAGAAGAGAAGAAAAAGAAAGTGAGAAAAGAACAGAAGAATAGAGTGAGAGAAGAGCGAGAAAAGAAAGATAGACTGAGAGAAGAAGAGAAGTGAAGAGAAAGGGGGAGAAATACATAAGAAAAAGGAGAAGAGAAGCGAAAAGGAAAGAACAGAAGAAAAAGATAGTGAGAAGAGAGCAGAAGAGGAGGGAAGAGAGGAGAATAGAGAGAAGTTAGAAGAGTAAACAAGAGGTTAAAATAAAAGAAAGAAAAAAGAAAAAAAATCTGAGAAAAGAACAGAATAGAAGTGAGAAGAGAAGAGAAGAGAAGAGAAGAGAAGAGAAGAGAAGAGAAGAGAAGAGAAGATTACAAATCTTTATATTTCTATTACAAATCTCACAAATCACTGACACTGAAGACTCCTGCTTTAAATATAAAATAAAAAAATTGAGGCACAGAACTGGTCAAACCTTGTGAGAATATTACTATACAATATGGTATAAATAACTGAGGATTTAACATAATACAGGAGAACAGAATAGAGCAACCAACCAATCACAGGCCAAGAGTAGAAACAGAACTAACATGCCCGGGCATAAATGAAACACATACTGTAGAAAAAAACCGAATGTGTGAGCCGTGTTGATAATCCTGGTAGTCACGCAGCACACTGAACGGGTAGAAGGCTTTGAAACCCATCTCATTGTTCATATAAAAAAAGTAAAAACTCCTTGTTCTCCAGTTTTATTTCTATATTTCAGGAAGACACAAAAGAAAGTGTCATGTCAGCCCGTGCTGCGTTCACTCGGTGTTCTTCGGGCGCTCATGCAGCGTTCACTCTGTCAGAACTGGGCCATGGTAAGAGTGAATAGGCCAAGAGGCTCTAATCTCCCCTGCAACGAGGGTTTCAACGCCTAATCCTTCGTCCTCCTTTTCAAACCCACCGCTACTTATTCACCGAGCCGCTAATCAGTCAAATATTAGCGATTAAACTGAAGCATTTCGACTTCTCTCACCTTGTAGACTCGAGGTTTGGTGCCTATGTGAGAGTAAGAGAAGCAGGGCCGATTCCAGCACAATGACATTTCATCATTATCGGTTTTAACTCATCGCTCATCACGAGCACGAAACCGTGATCGGATTGAACGAATTTGGATAAAAGTATCACGCCTGATTATTTATTTTTTTCCAACTGTATGCGATTCTTCTCCAAACGTCTTCGCGTGCACTAGAATTACATTTTCATTTTAGGTGAAGTACGAGACCGAATCCTGTTCCAGCATGACAAGAAGAGAACTCTGTCAAAATATACTTTTACATGGATCGATGGATCAATTAATGCTTCGGTTTAATAGATGCCGATCTTTCCGTAAGAATTTGTTTATTTTCATTACACACTTTTAACATGAACATATTTATTGCTCGTGGCTGAATCCAGAAGAGTGAAGGTTAATATAAGAACAAGTGGGTCATGAAGTGACAGGTGTGCCAATACTTATACTTACTTATGCATATCGTCTATTTGCCGTTTCTTGAAGTTGGTCTTTTTAAGTATGTTTAAAGACAAAAACTAGAACTTGCCAAAATTCAGCTACATTTGATGGGTTTTCCCAAATCCCCCCCCCCCACACACACACACACACACACACACACACACACACACACACACACACACACACACACACACACACACATTCATATGTTGTTTTTTTTTTTCTTTCAAATCCATGACTTCACCCAGTAGCAGCTCAGGTGTGTGGAGATCCTCCGTAGTTGCACGCATGCATTTTTCATGAAACAAAACCTCAAAGCAGAAACCTAGATATTAGTCACTTTAGTAATTAAAAATGCATATTGCGCAGCGAAGCTCGGTGCACTGCATTATTCAGGCTCCGTGTCACTTCTGCTCAAAAGCATTTTTAATGTAAAACACACTCTCTTGGTGATTGTGAGCACTTCTTGTCTCCCCATCGGGTGTTCCAGGGTTTCCATTAGACAAGTGCGCACACACGCACACACATAGACACACACACACACACTGGAAACTAATACTGGGATGAATCTGAAAGATCAGGTTGAGTTTGAAAGTAGAAAGCAGAAAGTTTTGGTTCGCCTGTACCTTGTATAGAGGATGAACACACAACTAATAGTCTCGAAATAATTAATAAATGAATTAATCAGAAATGCATTTACATTTAACTACAATTATAATGGTTATTATTATTATTATTATTATTATTATTATTATTATTATTATTGTTGTTATTATTATTATTAATAAGAAGAATTATGTCTTATTAATTAGTAAAAATATATTTATTTATGTTTGTTTACTGACAAAAAATGTGATTGTTTTAATATTACAATATATTTAATTTTGTTTCGCTGTTTTGTTTGTTTTTACATGCAATTCTGTTTTAACCCATTTTTATTTTATTTATATTTTGTTTTAATTGCATACATTATTGTTTATTATTTATTTTGTGATTTATTATACTTTATATTATATATCATACATTTACATTTATATATACATTTACTATATATATATATATATATATATATATATATATATATATATATATATGCTTTTTTTTTAATCTTCTGTCTATTTATTTGTTTATTTATTTAATATACTGTTATATTGACATAAGTCTAAGAATAAAAAAACCTCTTTAATGTACTACTTATACGCTGGCCGTGTGTGACTGTTTTTAATTTTTTTTAAGTTTAGCCCAAGATATAAAATTATTTATGAATTCTCATGTATTATGGAGAAACTGCAGGAGGTCTGTGAGGTGCTGGGTGTGATGCATGTTTTTCACAGGTGCTCTACTACATCTTAAGTTCCATGGTTCATTAAAGCACCATCATGCAGTTCTGTATGAACTTGATCGTCTTTGGAATGTCCAGGGGGGGAAAAAAACAATCGATCTAACTCGATTTTGACTTTAACATCAACAACTTAGACTTGGGAGTGGTCACCTAAGTAGGAATTCCCACTTGAGCGCATAAACATGCTCATCATTACATTCATTAATGTGTGTTTAAAATATAAATGATCATTTTATTATTAATATTATTAATTATATATATTATATAATTATTATTACATAATATTATTATCATTTTATACATATTATCCTTCATGTAGAATTAATTTCCTATTCGCTTTTGTGTCTTTTGTCAGGACAGAGAAAGTGTGTTAGTGGAAATAAATAAACATGAACACTCTGAAATACACGATATGGACAAAGTTTGTGGACACCTGATCATAAAAACTGTATGTACTTTTTTAATATCCTATTCCACATTCACTCCATTTGCTGCTATAAAAACATCCACTTTTCTGAGATGTTCCACTAGACACCACTAGTGATGCTGATGTAGGTAAGGCTCAAGACCCGGGGTGCAGGGTTCAGGGTTCCGATTCATCAGAAAAGGCGTTCAATAGGGTTGAGGTCGAATCTTTATAGCAGACATCTCAAGATCTTTCACACCAACTTCATATATCATTTGTGCACAGAGGGATTGTCATGCTAAAACAGGATTGGGTCTCCTAGTTCAAGTGAATGCTTCCACATCCAATGACTTCCTGTACAATTGTGTTCCTCCGAAATTTGTGGTAACAGATCTGGGGGGAGAAGTCAGGCGGTTCAATTCTTTTGTCCATATAAAGTAGTGTATATCATTCCATACTTTTGGTGCAGATGCACAGGTAAACATCTATTCCCTCTCTTGCATGAACGAATCTGAGGAGGCTTGGCGGAGAACGAGCGGGTTTGTGAGCGATTGATTATATCTCCATCTGTTGAAATGTACTACCAGATTTACTACCAAAGACCTCTGGGAATGATGACTTTCCAAAGTTGGAAAAGTTCGTCGTTTTCAGCTTATTCTGGACACAGTACATAAATATTGTAAATAGAGAAAACTAAGTACAAACAAATATTATAAAAAAGTAGAACCGAGTCCTGGTGTACTTTCTTACTATATACTGCTGGCATAGTCGGATCTTCCTCTACTTTCAGCTGCTCCCTTCGCCACAGCAGATAAGCCGTCTCCATTTCACTCTGTCCTCCACCTCTTTCTCTTTCAAACCAACCACCTGCAAGTCTTCTCTCACCACATCTATAAACCTCTTCCTTGGCCTTTCTTTTTTCCTCCTTCCTCTCAGCTCCATCCTACCATGTATATGGAGTAGAAAAATGCTGAAAGAAGGTAGAATATCTACCTACTCACATGGGAAGAGGTAGGTAAGCATCAAGACTCTTCTCTGTTCTGGCAACGAGGTCGTGGAATGAACTTCCTCTAGACATCTGAATTCCTCTCAACAGTGTTTTATGTTGAAGGTATCTTAAGTTTGTAAGATCAAGCGAACCACTGTTGATCTCTGATAGAGACTCAATCCCTCACTCACCTTGTCTCCAAAACGTCCTACCTGCACAGTCCCTCTAGTAAACTCCTGTCATCCTCGTCTTCCTGCTGAAAAATCGCATCTTCAACTCTGCCACCTTCCACTCTGCTATTTCTGTCCATGTTACTGTCGCTAAACCATACAACATAGCAGGGCTCAGCACCATCTTATACATTTTCCCTTTCCCTCTATCACAGACCACTCCTGCCACTCTTTCTCACTTTTCTCGCACACCCTCCATTACTTTGCACGGTAGACCCCATGTATTTAAACCCAATGCTAGCATATTACAATGAACACATGCCCCTGACCAATCAGATTCAAGAATGATACAGTTGTCGTGATATAATGCATGTCGGGGCAAGGAATTGTGGGTCATGTGGCCTTCGGGTCGTACCTACAGAGGTTAAGAAGGTTGACCTGCTGTATGTAAGAGGCAATATAATCGAGGAAACAATAGTCACATCGTAAAACGGTCGAAAAAGAAATGGAATATTAAATTACCAAAGCCCTAATTATTAATGTGAAACAGAAAAGAACTTTCCAGCTTGCGAACATGTATCGCAGAACAGCGGCAGGCGGCGTCACCGCTCATCCACTTAAGAGCCATTTCGAAATAGGGAAAAGGAAAGATAGAGTGAGCTAGAGATAGGGAGAGGGGAAAGAGAAAGAAAGGGAGAGACAGAAAAAAAGATCGTATTGAATGTATCAATGAGGATGATGAGCTTTTATGCTGTCTCCTTCAGGACAATAAAGCTCACATTTAAAAATGTATTCAGAACAATCTATTACTCTCTAAATGGAGTTATAATTGAGCCGGTGTCAAAACGGTAAACAATGACGCCTCTGTTCCCAATTAATAAATTACAGGCAAAATCTATGAGCCTTAATATTAAGTCGCGTTCGAATGGAGTCCATTAAGAGGCGGAGTGCTCGCACGCGGGATTCTAAGGCGCCCTGTGCGCCCGGGCCGGCGTCGCCGAACCCGTGGCTTTGGAGGGAGCTGAAGCATGCTTCATTTAACTGAGAGGAGCAGGAGGAGTTGGAGTTCGCTCTCAGCCGTAATGAAGATGAATCAACGGAATGATACCTTTGTTATGGTGCGACAGACAGAGAGAGACCGAGTGAGAGTGAGAGAGGAAGATGCCGGAGTAGTCGCTTTAGCTGAGAGAGGCGGAGAGGGGAAAACATCTCATTAGAAGCAAACAAAAAGAGGAAGAGATATATATATATATATATATATATATATATATATATATATATAAAGAGAGAGAGAGAGTGAGCGAGCAGGCGTTGTGTAGGAGAAGGGGTAAATACAGAGAGAGGTGATTAAAAGAGGAGCGCCTTAACGAACGCCGCTAATGAAATGGATATGCTAATGTTGTCATACTTAGCAGATGGAATTAAAGTGACTTATTGTAATGCGCGTGTTACAGTATTATTAACATGGCATGGGAAAGGCGGGATACTGAATCATGCGGGTAAATCATATGTCACCGTCGGACTCCGGTTTTGATTTTTCTTTCATTAAAGAGCCTCGTAGAGAGAAGGAGGGGAGGGGAAAGAGAGAGAGAGAGAGAGGGAGAGAGAGAGAGAGAGAGAGAGAGAGAGAGAGAGAGAGATTAAAAACCAAGCCAGGATATGGGGAAGATATAGCAAATGAAGAGGAGTTAAAGGGAATGGTTCGGATTTAACCCCAAACCTTTTGCTGTCGTTTTAGATAAAACTGCATTTCGACGACTGAACCGCTGTTTGTTTAAGAGCATAAAGATATGCTGAATATGACATGCCAGAAAAAAAAAGAGATGGTGGGAAGAAATGTGTAGAGATTAGAAAAAAATCCAATGGGATAATGATACAAAATTTAGGATTTTGGAAAGACAGAGATGAAAAATGAAGGCAAAACAGGATAGATGGAGATATAGAGGTAAATAAAGAAAGACAAACAAAGAGAGAACGACACAGAAACTGTCACCCCAGGCCTGCTCATTGGGGATACAAACACATATTTCACTTACTTACATTTTTGTTCTATAATTCTTACATTCTGTAAAGCTGCTTTGAGATAATGTGCATGTTGTTATAGAAATAAACTTGAATTGAACTGAAGAATTGAATCTAAATAATGGAGATACTTTCTTATAGATCGTGTTGTATGTACCAAAACAACTACTGTTTTTCTATTATTATTATTATTATTATTATTATTATTATTATTATTATTATTATTATCTGAACCCACAAATTTATAGATAAATTAATGAAAAGATTATTCATCATTCAAAAATCCAAATATTTCCTTGTTTTTAGCTTAAAAAAAAAAAAAAAAGGTTTCAAAAGATATTTTGTTAGACAGTTTAGGGTCAGCCAAGTACCAGCACAGAACATGATGAATTAAGGGTCTTGCTCAGGGGCCCAACAGAGAAAACTTGGGGCTTGAACCCCTCATTCTACTAATCAGTAACCCAGAACCTTAGATTTTTTTCAGCTATACAAAATATCACGAATTCCACCTTTCCTGTGATGCGCCTATGACAGTCTCTGAATAAATGAGTTCATATCCAAATTGTATAAAGAGGCCCTGGTTGCTTATAATTCTGCCTTTGGCTGTTTACCTTAAAATGTGTTAAAAATCGTAGTTCAAATGTAGCTAACAGTATTTTCTTTTTAGATGACATGTTCGGTATTGATGACCGAAGGAAAAAAAAAAAATCTTGCTAATGGAGATTTGGATGCTATTACGTAGACAAACAAGTATAGATTTATAACCGTGCAAATTACACTGATTATAAATGTGTATGCGGAGTAAGAACTGTGTTAAATCGCACAATATGTAGCTTTAATGGTCCTTCCATACATCTGGTCATTTCTGTTCGCTCTCGGTTCTTAATTACTGCTGAAATATATGTAATATATACGCCAATTTGATGGAATCCCAAAGCTTCGCGCGCCGCCCATTAAGGCACATTAAGAGCAAGCGGTGCAGATTGGAGTGTAGAGTCGTGATTGTGACGGTAAGTGCCTCGCTCCTCTCCTCCGCCATTAGGAGCACGGAGGGAATGGGAAAGGATGGGCGAATGGGTGGCATATGCTCTAATGTGTCTTAAAGCCGTCCACCTGTCATCGGAGACGAGAGCGGCTTACTGATGGTGCGATGAGCCTCGTTTAACTGATGGCTCTTCTAAATGAACTCGCTGCCATTCAACTGATGCCTTTGCCCATTTCGCCCCGGCGCCCAAATGATATGGGGCCCCATAATTATGCCACGTTTCACCAAGAGACAGAGCGTCAAACTTTTATTCAAAGATAATAACGCTCATTTTTATTCCTGGGCCCTGAATTAGCGCCTTACAGGAAGGATATCGAGCCCTTTTTGTTTTCCTTTTCTTTTTTTTTTTTTGAATTAGGATTTACAACCTGCGTGTCCTTGCAGTCAATAACAATAAAAGTGTTATGGTTATTGCTCGTTAGCTCACCACGTGGATCCTGTCGGAGCCAGTTTGTGAGTGTGTGAGCCAAAATAACAGTTTCGGTTGTTTTTAATTAACTTTTGAGGTCCTGCTTGATAACCATTAGCTTTTTGCACTTGTTTTTCTTGGGTACAAATATGAACACCTTTGGGATGAATTGGAAGACTGCCTGCACCCCAGGCCTCCTCATCTCACCTAACCTACATCAGTATGTGATGTTTACGGAGGTTATTAAAACAGTAAATGGGGAATAAATGTGGAATGGGATGTTCAAAAAAAGCCCATGCCAGTCTTATGCTCAGGTGTCCACAAACTTTTTTCATACAATGTATCTTTAACTCTGACTATAACAAAATGCTAACACTGGCAACCTCAACTCACAGAAGGATTCAGCAAATGTGCCTTATTTATTGTAGGTATATAGCAAGAGAAAGGCAGACTGGTGAGGAAATGATTATTCCTAACTGATATAACCTACTTGAAAATTGATTCAAAGGCAACAAAAATGTAACTATAAATGGATAAAGAGTACATTGTGCTGTGTAATGCTGCGTGAATCATGATTTTTTTTTTGTCCAAATTGCTGTAGTACGAAAGAATTAAAGCACAAGAACATGCTGGAAGGTCACATCACCCCATCATGTCGGATTATTTTTCCAAAAACAGCATTTCCCATTTTGGTTTCTGCTATCGCTATCTTATGATACCAGTTGCAGATTAGGACAGATGAACTAAAGTAACCCCGGTGTGACTGGTGATGAAAAGACTGTTGTTATTTTTTTCTGATGAGCACAGGGAAGAATAGCATTAGCAAAGCGAGGCCTTTGTTACAAGCTGAACAGTTGCACCACTCCAGAGGTGTGTTTGGGTGAGTGTGGGTGGAGAGGAGGAGTAGAAGGAGGATCTTCTGCACATTGTGTAAAGAGCTCTAATTAATGTGTGTTTGTGTGTGAGAGACAGAAAGTGGCCTTTTCTCCTCCAGGGATCAGCCTGTGATGGAGTCAAGTGTACACTCTTGGCAGTGTGACCTGGATTTAGGAGTGGAGTTGCCGAGTGAGTGAATGGTTTAGAGACCTTTCGCTGGAAAACCAGGCCGTCAGTCAATCAGAGGCTGCTGCAGCCTCATACGGCACTGTGTCTTGGGAGGAGGAGTACCCTGCCTCCCCAGTAATTAACCAGAGAGACCGAGATTGAGAGTGATTGGGAGAGAAAATAGTGTTAGTGGTGCTGTTAGTGGTGGTGGTGATTATTGGGGGGGCATATTTGGTGGAAGATTTGCCTAAACTCTACACTAGCAAATTGCATCCCTGAATTGCATCTTCAGTCAATTTACAAAAGTTTTAATTCTAATCTTGATTTTTATATTCATAAATTTATGACATTATCTTTCTTAGATTCTTGCTAGCATTTTAAAATAAGCTAACTAAACAGATCTTGTGAAGAATTCAGTATTTAAATGACCCTTAGACCTATTTCTACCTTCATAAAAACCTTTACGTACATACTTACCCGAGTCAAATTCAAATAATTCCTTGAAATTCACCGATATTGTTAGCTAGCTGAATAAAAAGCAAACCTGACAGGATTCCAGAGAGGAATTCGAAGTCATGTCATATTATACTGATAATGCTAGCTAGCCGGTAAACACAAAGCTATCCTGACAGAATTTCTGAGAGATGCCTCAATTGGTGCCTTCCATTGTGTTCCCAAATCTACGTAATGTTTGTCGATGATGCTAGTTACTTGGTAAACAATTCAGTGTAGGAGGATTTCTGAGAGGGAATTCATGCCATGTTTCTAAATGTTGACAATTTGCCATTTCAGTGAAAATGCTAGGTAGCTGGTGGAAAAAAATAACCTTTTCAAATTATAGATAACCAAGTCAAATTCAAACGTTCATGATATTCAGTGATAACACTAGCTAAATAACTCACATTCTTTCGTTTTATATTAAAAACATTTTTATCTTTTTTGGAAATGCTGGGTAGCTGGCTAGCAAGCAAATGTGACACATTTACTGAGAGGGATTTTATTTATTAGATCCTGAATGTTCATAATCTTGGCTAACAAGCTAATCTGACAGGAATGTTGAATGTTATATACAGTAATCCCCCGCTTTTACCGAGGTTCGAATCTAGCACCCCCGTCAAAAAACGTATAGGGAATTGTTTTTATGGAGTTTTATGTTGAAATAATGAAATATATTAACAGAAAATATAATTATTAATTATCAAATAAAGTCAAATGTTAATACAGTACAGCACTGTATACATAAAATAGCATTTTTGGGGAGTCGTCCGTTTTGGAACGTAAAAGGGGCATCACTGTTCGGCGATATATGTTTTCCTGATAATGCGAACATGCTAGCTAATAAGCAACATCAGTTGTGAGAGGAATTGTATTCCTATTCACAGATTACTTTAGCTAGCTGTCTAATGAGCTAACCTGACAGGAATTATTATAGGATCATTTTTACTTTTTGTTTTTGCCACACTCTGAAATGTTCATTTCTAATCTTCACTAGTAAAATCTAACTAACATACTGTATGTAAGCCGTTTAATGCTCCTTGCTATTAGCTATCTGGCGAACACCAGCTAAGCTAACATGATATTTGAGAAAATGACATCTTATTTGAAGACCATGTGATGATTGAGAAAGAGAACATTTCATATGGGTTATATAGCTGTTGTAATTTATTCTTCTTCCCAGGAACTGTGAGCTTTGTCATTTCCTCTCGTATGTACACACAGAATACACAAAGAGAACACACACACACACACACACACACACACACACACACACACACACACAGACACACTCAGGGAGAAACCCTGCTAACACCCAGTTGCTCTGATGCCCGTTCTGCCTCAGCATGGCAACATGTGCATCTCGCTGTGAGAAATGTTGATTTCTTTCGCTAATTTGTTAATTGGTTTTCCTCCATTACAGCCCTCCTCCCTGTCCGCTAATGTCGCCGGACACTGCGAGATGGAAATTGGTTAAAAAACGATAATGAAAGATAGATATTGAAACAAATAAAACTGGAACGTTCCCCGAGGACCCGAAACGGAGAAACTTATCTGCTCCGTCTGCTGATACAAAATAATTAAGCGAATTAAGCGAACAAAAGGGCTGGCAAGAGCTCTGTCTAATGGCGTATCTCTCAACCTGTGGCTAAATACAGCATCCATGCTGATACAATTCAGAAGCCCATCGAGGCCAAACTCTACAAACCCTGGTAATATAAACATGGCTGATCTGGCCTGTAAAACGAGATAAAAAAAAAAAAAACTGTTGACGGATTTCGAACAGAGGTGTTAACCTCTGTTACCTTAAGAGTTACCTTATGCAAGAATTTCAAAATGTTTCCCGAAATAAAAAAAAATACAGAAATAAATCATTTTAATGAACTTGTTTATAAAACACTTCCATAAGTTCATTCATTTGAGGTATTTGTAAAAGACACATTCCAGAACATATTAAAGAAAGACGGGTAAGACAGTAACGGGAAATTCTTTTTTTTTTTTTTTTTTTTTTTTGCAAAACTACATCATTTATATCCATTTATATCCATTTATTCTATACATAATCTATCTAATCCTCTGACTTTTTTTGGAAAGAAAAACATTTGAAAAGGTGCCTTTAATTTAGATTATAATTATTGTATATTTTATATGCTTATTAACAGAATTCAAAAACTTTGCCCTCTGATTTTGTTATATGCCATCAAAATTTACTGTTGTTTTCTGAGAGCTTTTACATTTTAGCCTGATGTTTTATTCCTAGAAATGATTTGTTGTAGTAAAAGATGTAAGTGTTTGGAGTATTACTTTAAAATAAAAGAAATGTAAGAAATGTTACAAAATTATTCACGAGATCCAGCAAGTGTGTGTGTGTGTGTGTGTGTGTGTGTGTGTGTGTGTGTGAGACAATGGTGAGACCAGATGCCAGCAAACAATAGTAATCATGAGTGGGCTGTAGAAAAAGTGTCCACAGTATAGGAATTTGAGTCATTTCTGGCTTCAGTGAAGACATCAGGACAAAAAAAAAACAATAAAGAGAGAGCGAGAGAAGGAAAGAGAGAGCGAGAGAGGGAGGGAGAGAGAGAGAGAAAGAGATAGTAAAAAAAAAAAATCTTTAACAATTCAATATGCTCGGAACTGATCTCAGCTGACAGTGGCGGTTTGTCTGTAGTTCAGGTTAATTAGCTGCTGCTTATTTTTAATGAACTTCATGCAGTTGTTTGCTTGTATAATCAAGGCACAGAAGCAGAACCGCAAGCTAAGGTGCCAAAAATAAGCTGACAAAAGCACGGGCCCGCCTCGCCAGGCTCGCTCTAAATGGGAAAGCCAACTGCCTGCTTCATAAAACTCGCTTAGCTCGCTCAAACAAAATGGACTGTAAAGTTCGTTAGATGGAAATATTAAAAAAGAATTAAGCTAATGGAGGTAAAATTAAAAGAAATGAGCCAACAAACATATCACGGCAAAAATGGCTCCGCTCTGACAGCTAAGATTCCTAATGACGGACTACGTTCGGGGAAAAAAAAAAAAATTAAATGGCGTTCCGTGCTTAAATTTCTTTGAAAAGTAATGACCCATGGACGATGCACACTCCAGGCATTTTGTGGGGAGCAGGAGGGGAGGAGAGAGAGAAAGAGAGAGAGGAGAGAGAGTAACAAAGAGAAATGTCCTGCAGTAAGGGTTAGGTGATTAGGTGATTTTGAAGACCAGGATGGGGTTAGAGGGGCCAAGCAGGCATCACAGGAGTGTTGAAAAGGGTAAAGAGGACAAGATGAAGCAAGTGAAAGTAGACTTAGATTAAGATATTTAGATATTGCCCATTTTTCCTTCTTCTAACGCATCATCTTCGACAAAATGTTGATGCCTACTATATTCCACCCACTAACAGGTGCCATGATGAAGAGATAGTGTTAGTCCCTTCATAGTGGTCATAATAATATAATGTCATAATGTTATGTGACCTGTACATAACCTACATCCCTATAACTGGGGGGCATTCAGTGTTCCACTCATTCCAAAGGTGTTCAATCGGATTGAGGTCAGATATCTCTAGCAGGAGATCTTCCACTCCAACCGATGGACACCACATGTTCACGTTGTGCACAAAATCACTGTGATGCTGTAACAGGTTCGGTCGAGTGACTGGGAAATGTAATGCTAACACATCCCAAACATCTTATACAATTGTGTGCCTCCAAATTTGTGGTAATGCTTTGGAGAGGAAGCACATGTCTGGAAAAGTCCCAATATGTTTTTTTTGTTTTGCTTTTTTAAGCATGTCACTAAATTTCTCTTCGTTAAGCTATGATGGGTTTTCCCAGACTACCATTCTGTTCATCAGAATAAAGTATGCAGTATTATGACCTTGTTATTTTTTTTTTATTAGTTTATATATATTTTTATAATACTTTTTTAAATGTACATTGAACCCTACTGAGTAATTTTTTCTTTTGAAAAATATATCAAGAAAACGAGTCAAATTATATCTGCTCACTGATGCAATAAGGTCTGTATTTCGTAGTGGACTTGTGTAATAGCTATGTAATAGCATGTTGAAAAAAAAATAAATCTACTGAAAAAATCTCACACACACCCACACACACACACACACACACACACACACACACTCGTGTACAGTCCCTTTCTCCTTAATGAGGAGGAGCCGGCTGAAAGTTTTCCGACGTTCAGAGTGAAACTTAAAGTATGGCAGGGCCTCGTAAGACGCGTACGACACGCTCGTCAGATGTCTGCGCACTTCAGTGGTGAGCGTGAGCGGCTCTGAAGTGGCGAACCCCGGCCCTGCTCCGTCCCGATCAAAAAGCCCCGATTCTATTTGTTTTGTTTCAAGGGAGCATGATGAAGGAGGCCAAGGTCTTCTTGGAGCGCTAATGCAGCATTGTGCTTTCATGCCACCGTCCTTGGTGAGACCTCAGGCTCGCGACTTCAGGTACGCAGCCTTTCAGTTAGCCGCGTCCCATTTTTCCGATGTGGGATTTATTAATATTCTCAAAGACCGAATTTTTTTTTTACAGAGGGGGGATTGAAATAATGGATTGCACTTAAAAGGGAAAAAAGAACTCATTTTAGGTTAATACCATAAGCCTGTTGGACCCAATTATTGGAGGTGCTTTACCCATTGTCGTCTCGTATTTCTCCTCGAGGAGATTAGCACACAAAAATATGAAGGTTTTTTTTTTTCTTCTTTTGCAGGTTTCCAGGATTGGAAGGGTTTGAGTTCTCAACGGTTTGGGGGCTGAAATGAAACACTTCCCTGTGCAGAAGCTGCTCAGAGCAGGGCCTCGTGTACGCGGATCCAGATGCGAACGCTCCGAGCTCGTTAGAACAATCGGAACTTGGAAATGGGACACGCTCCTCTGTTTCATCCGAAGTCTTTCCTTTGCCGAACTTAAAAAAAAGAGGAGAAAGAAGCAGGAGGGAAATACTTTAGTCAGAAATGCCAAGCTGTAATGAGTGACTCTGTGATCCTAAACTCCACTTACATGCATAATCAGACTCTGGTGAAGTCTCTATCTGTAATAGCTAGCAGGCCAGGATTAGATACTTCAGTGAGCGATGCTTTGAATTCGCACACTGGGTGCTTATGATATCTACGGTGGAAATGTCATTGCTGAGGAGATATTTGAGAAAATATTTATTATTTAAAATGTTAGTTTTAAATAATATACAAAATGATTAAAAAAAAAATAATAAATACATTT
>JAAIIK010000044.1:1794102-1804527 GCA_014706435.1 Silurus glanis | reverse complement strand
TTATATATATATATATATTTTTTTTTTAATACAATTAATAAAAGCAATTAATTTCTATATATTTAAACTTATAACTTTAAATAAATAAATATAACTTTTTAAACTTTTGATTTATTAATTTGTTTCTTTTTAGGTATATCTTTGTAAATCTATTTTGTGTGTATTTATGTCTGTGTGTGTTTGTGTGCGCAAAAATTAAAAAATTTGCAAATTGACAAAACAAAAAGTAAGAAAGAAATATTGCATTGGCTGCCACCATAAAAAAAGACAAAAGATTTATTATTTTTGTTTTAAAATGTTTGTATTTTTATAATTTCCTCATTCTCTACCTCATTCTATTAAAGCGTTTCCTCCTCTCGCCTTCCCCCCCTAAGAAAGAGATATTTAATATTTTTTTCAGCTATTTTTGGTCACCACTAAGATAATAAATAAATAAATAAATAAATAAATAAAAATAAGCACTCCCCCCTCCTTACTCTCTTTCACACACACACTCATGCATGGCTGCACTTTTTTCCCTACAGGGGGTTTCCCTGCGCTCTACCTCACCAAACACTACAGTGTCATCATAAATATCCGGGCCATGCTCGGGCACCGGTGTAATTTTTAATCGGGCCGGTCTGTGCGTCAGCGTCATGCTCTGAGATGATGCATAGTGGTAAATAAGCCGAGCGAAATTAGCTTTCCTGTCAGCGGCCTACCTTTCAGCCGCCGGCTGCAGGAAATTGACTGCACGCTAGATTTTCAAAATTAGCCCTTAATGTTGGCCTGACAAACGGAGGCACCGTAATGCTGCCGTGTGTCACACGCAAAGGATCCATCATCACCTTTTCTCTACGCACACACACACTATAATTTGGTAATAAAAGGAGAGTTCGCTGAGGTGGAATCCTGTGTGATTTATAATAACCCCACCCCGCACAGGTATTCTCCCATACGGGATTTGCATTAGAATATTGCGAGGCGTTCTCGTGGTTGGAATTCTGTCTGGAGGGGCGATGAAAGGGTGCGTGCCGCCGTTCCCTTACCCCAGCTGCATGAAAATTTCGAGGCCTTGAGAAATCGTTTGCTGATCCGCATGATGACCTCTAATGGCAGACACGTAAATAAATCAATATTTAATATTCTAATGCGTATGAATATTCATCGCCTTCGTGTACCTGCGACGTGCGCATATTGGCCCAGGCAGTTTGTCATGCTTAATATTATGTGCATATAACCATGTCTTTAATGTGATATATATGAGATGGGACACCTGACTTTTATAGTTGTATTTGAGTCGTGCCCAAACTTTTAATTCAAACTTTAAGGCACGTAAAACCAAATGCTTGGTGGCATGAAATTTTCCCTTTACTTGATTTAGAAGATCCAAACCTGTTCCAGCATTACCATTTCCCTGTGAACAAAGCCAGGTACATGAAGATATGCTTTACATGGGTTGGAAGATGTTGAATGGCCTGTGTGAGCTGGATGGATGGATGGATGGATGGATGGATGGATGGATGGATGGATGGATGGATGGATAGAAAGACAGACAGACAGACAGACAGAGAGACAGACAGAACAACCACTCTTTACAACTGTGGTGTTTAGTGAGTGTAGGTTTTTACAAGATGTTTGAAATGAATGGCACAATCTATAGTGCCTTCAAAAAGCTCCAGGAAAAGCAAGTTAAATAATGTTATCTTTTCATATATACATTTCTTTGTTAAATTAGGCTGATGCAGCGGTCCCCAACCTTTTTTGCGCCACGGACCGGTTTAATGTCAGACTATATTTTCACGGACCGGCCTTTAAGGTGTGGAGGATAAATACAACAAAATAAAATCATACGACCGGCATAAAAAAAACTGGTATTTTCTGAATATAATAATAAACGTGAATCCACTTTGTTGTTTTTTTGTTCATTTTGCTCGCTTGGGGGTTTCAATTTAGCGGTAATGTATTGTGTGTTAGCAGCCGGAGCAGCCCCTTTAAGAAGGTAGCGGATGGAGGTAAGACATGTGACCGAGGCAAGCATCTTGACATGCATCAAGAATAGACAGATGTGGCGGAGAGAATCCGGTAATTTTCCAAAATAAAACAACGTTCAGAATCAGATAATAAATAAAACGGAAATAATGTAAGTTATGTATTCTTTCTGTGCGGCCCGGTACCAATTGACCCACGGACCGGTGCCAGTCCGTGGCCCGGGGGTTGGGGACCACTGGACTGATGTTCCATTCCATTGCATACTATTTAGACAAACACACTAAATCACTTTAATTTGTACTGTCAATATCTGCTATACTCCTTCATACATATACATATATTTTCATATATTTCTATAGTTTATACTTTTTATTTATCTACTTCATTTAATGCTTTTTATTTTTCTATTCCTTTTGTACTAGAATGCTGGACAGTCGTAAAAAGCATTTCACTGCATGTTGCACTCTGTATGTATGGGTATTTGATGAATAAAATTAGAATTTGATACTCTGTCAGTATTTTGTTTAATGGAGAAGAATATGAACGCTCTATCGTGACATTGTGTTTGGTTTTAGAAAAAAAAAAAAAGTACACTTTCCTGCTTATTGTAGCTTTATTGTGGTGTCAGGTCAGGCATTAAGGCCGGTGTAGTGCTGGATTAGAGTAACTGCTGTGTTAGGGACATATGGCATTTGTCATCCGCCACTAGGGAAGCATAGCTCCAGTACCACCACCACCACCGCCACCTCCTCCTAACCACCCCTCAGAGGGATTTCAGGTTTTGAGTGGTTTAGCTGTTTAATGTGCTCCATTCTACACTTTTTACTGGACAGACAGAGTAAAAGAGGGAAATCATCTAAAACCCTTTTGCTGCTGACGGATGAAAGAGGCGTCAGATGCCGAACTCAGACCCAACCCGAGACTTAATAAACCCAATCCTCTTCAATCGGCTTGGATCCGGGAGGTCAAGACAGACAGTGCTGGTCCGTTCATCTCGGGAAATTTTTCCGCGCCCATGTGATTGTCACGAGGGATGAATAGCACAATTTTCTTTTTATTTTCCTCTGAATGGCAACATTATTTTTACTCCTTTGTGGACAAATTCACTTACTAAACCCGTCGGCATATTTTCTCCAAAACAACCTTTAATTGCGTTATTATTTTATTGATCTCATTGAAAAGGATTTCCCAGGGGATCTCCAAACCTGTTCTAGATACTATAGGCACATTATAGTTACAATAACTATCACCAGAGTCATAGACTTGAAATAAAAATCAGCTCGAGCAACACCAGACTTGCCCGAACACACACACACACACACACACACACACACACACACACACACACACACTTGCAGGTGTGTTTATACACATGCCAAGAGAAAATTAATAGGGGCAATAAATGCCATGCACATTCAGCACTCTCATAAGAATCAGGTAAACTGAAAAAAAAAAAACTGCGTATTGCAGCTGTGGTGTGTGATAAAGCATCAGCTTGTACACCTTCAGCGTTATTTCACCTTCAGCGCTATTATATTCGATCAGACAGAAACGAACACGATTCACTGAAGGTCGTTTTATTGCACAGGAAAATATATTACACAGTGGCTTTGTTTTGTTCTCGTATCTCATCCATATATGCTATCAGAACAAAAGTATTAGGACACCTGACTTATCTAGCCATATGCCATTGTTCTCTAGGCTGCGGTGTGTTTCTTCCTACATGAAGATATGGTTTACAGAAGATCTCCTGCTATAGAGCTACAAACCTATTGATCACCTTCGGGATGAATGAGAACACTGTACCCCAGGTCTTCTCACTTCACCCACCTCAGTACCTGACTTTACTAACACCCTTGTGGCACGAACGAGCACAAATCTCCACACTCCAAAATCTAGTGGAACATCTTCCCAAAAGAGTGGGTTATAAGGTATTAAGTAAGTAAGTTATTAGAAAAGCAAATGGGGAGTAAATGTGAAATGAGATGTTCAAAAAGCATCTTATGGTGTCTACAAACGTTTGTTCATATATATATATATATATATATATATATGATGTATGAACTCGTTTGTGTTCATATACACTTTGTTTATTCACAAGATTTTTCTTATAATAAGTAAAATATTCTCCCATATTCTGATTTGAGGTTTTTGACCATCCAGACCTGTCAATTCTAAAATACTGTTTCAGAGCACAAACTCGTTTCTGTCTATGCAGTCAGACGCCTCTTAGTTGACCGATCAGCATTCGGAAAACAGATAATAGTTACGCATATGTAGCTGCATGCTAGCATGTCTCTGTGTCTTCATGCTAGGTTTACCCATGAGCTTACTTTCTGTATTGCAACATAAAGGCAAAAGCTTCGGATGTTGGATTTTCCGCTGGATTTTGATACGTATGATTGCTAAATAATTGTTGTCTGTTAGGACTTTTTGCTATATATCTCATAACAACAATTATGAGGATGAGATTAGAAAATTAGGTGTTTCAATCTTGAAGGAGTATCAGATAATAAAGTGCGGCTAAAACCTCTAAACAGTTCCCAGTACTCCTAAAATTAGATGACGACCATCAAGCCCCACCTTCTTCCCCCGATTTCCATCAGTTCCCTTCTTTCCAGATTCCGGATTTCGTAATCCTACAAAAAAAATATTCCAGTTTAGCAGAGATTACAGACAGAACACAATTCAGTGATGGAAGCGAGCGAGTGCCGACCGGCGCTGCAGTAACGTGTGAAATATGAGTGTAGCAGTGTCCACTCAGCAAATTCCCCCTGAGTTAACACAGGTGGTCTTCGGCTCGGTCTGTCAGATTTATTGATAGCCCCTCGCCGGGGAACTCTGTCTCACAGAACGAGATGGTAATAGAAAGAGAGAAAGAAAGGGAGGTTAAAAAAAAAAAAAAAAAAAAAAACGGCAGTGAAAAGGATTGTGCTGACGGAGTGTTTTTTCTGTCAACAGTGTGTGTCAGATGAGGGAAAAATTTTACAGGTACAGAGCGTGGAGTGCGTATGAGCAGCCAGATGGGTAAATCATAGCAGCGTGAACAGCCTCGGGCCCCCCCACCACGCATATATACACACACACACTTGCATATACATAGACCTCCCTCCTTCTTCTTTCTGCTCAAGTAAACTAATTAAAATAAGTCATGGTCAATAATTACAAAAGCTCAGTCATGCCAGTGTAGGTAATAAGATGCACCAAAGCGATAGGAAGCAGGTAAAGCTAATTGCAGATGATAACGGTTCTAGCTAAACAGCCGTTTGGGACCTCGAGCTCTTCCTTTAGGCCAGAATCACAGCTTTGTGTTTAATATGATTACAACAGTCGAGCATCTACTATTCCCTCGATGCGCAAACAGTCCCAGTAAACAAAGCCATTTTCACCAGATCCCTGGTTTTAATCGTAATTTTTAAGGCGTACCTCCGCCTCCCATTAAACGAGACCCGACTAATATGTTTCGAGCGTAATGACGACAGGCCTACTCCTAGGCAGCGATTTACCATGTCGCTAAAAACAATAATAGCGAGACAGTCCCGGCTCGTCTTTCATTACGGAGATGCCTTCGCGGAATGCGCCGAAGAACCTGGTGCGTAATTAGCGCAATCTGGTTCCAATGCTCGTCTCCTTGAGAGTTTGACCTTATTTGTTTGCGCAGAGGTAATTTCATTATGCTGCACAATTCTCCCGAGTTCTCTAAGCTAGACGCTAAACGTTCGCGGGAGAAGCGGGGGTCGGGAATTTGGCAGCGAATTCAGCGGAGACAAAGGACAGGCCAACAATAACGTCTCTTTCATGTCGACAAATTCCATTAGCAAGCAAAAAGGTCGTGTTTACGGACCGTTTTATGTATGATAATAGTCCGGGAATAAAGGCGCGCTGGATCCATTACATGCCACCTATGCTGTCAGTTCATAAGGTGTCTTAGCTTGTTTTCAAACTTTTTACTTTTGTTCAACTCCTCCAAAAATGGAATGCAAATGAAAGTGTTGGCTTCCGGTTGGTTGTTAAGTCCACGAGGTTGAAGGTAAAAGTCAAGTCCACATTTATTTTCTGACAGGAAACTTCTTCTTTACTTTAAAAAGTACAATTATGCCAAAGGTCAGGACAGTAGATTATTTTGAAGTGCTTCCACAAGACGTGTAAATTTTTTTATTTTTTTTTAATCAATCATAGTTTAATCCTATTTTCAAATCTAATGTGGACAAAAGTATTGGGACCCCTGACTTTTACAGCTATATGTGGTTCTTCCCCATACTGTTGCCACAAACTAGGAGACCCAAACCTGATCCAGCAGGACATTAACCAGCATCATGAAGATGTGCTTTACATAGTTTGAAGTGGAAGATCTTGAGTGGCCTGCTATAGAGCTCAAAACCCGTTGAACAACTTTGGGAAGAATGGAAACACTGACGGCACCCCAGACCTCCTCACCTCACCTACATCAGGACCTAAGTTTACGAACACCCTTGTGGCTGAATGAGCACAAATCTCCAAAAATCTAGTGGAACATCTTTCCCTATCAGTGGAGGTTATTATAACAGCAAATGGGGACCTAATGTAGAATAAGATGCAAGAAGCACATATCAATCTTTTGTCCATACTGTGTATTTCTGTTTGAAAATTTTATTACATAAAATCAAAATACTTGAATATAGTATTCAAGTATTCACTTGAGTAAATATAGTGTATAGTGAATATTCAGACCTGGTGAATTACGTCAAAAAAGCGATGAACTCGTTATTAATTTAGCCTCCGTATTCACAGTCCACACTGCGAAGCGAAAACTGCGATCACCTTGGAAGAGAGTTTTCAAAAAGCTACATTTTTGTTGACTAAAAACGCCATCTCAGCGGGGTCGGAAGGCCAAAACAGAGAGAAAAATATACATTTTCAATGTCTCTGATTAAGACACTGGTACAAAAAAAAAAAAAAAAAAAATTTCATGCTCATTATTGCTGTTTTACAAATTTCAGGTTCGGTTAAATTGCTTTTGAATTGCTATGGAAACGCTTGGAATGAATCATTGTTGCAGAGTATATAAAAGATGCATTGCGTATACATGACATATTGTGGTTACGTCATACTGTCAGACAATTGCACTGGACAAAACATGAGTAGGAAAACTTGGGCTAAGTTCAAGGTCTGATTTGGACATAGCTAAGATACGCCTCTGTTTTCAGCAAAACAATTAGCGCGCCAGTCAGTTACGTCAGAATTCCGACGTGCACGATATTCACTATTAAATCCCCACTACACGCATTTGAATTCAGCTGAACCTGAAATTTGTACGGCATCTAACGAGCGAGAGCGATTTCATTCGATTCGTTACAGGCCATGTCCACCAACCCGGTCCGTCATTCTAACGTTAACCGTTCGCTTTGTTGGCTTGGACAATTTCTTAAATAAAAAACGAGAAAGGAAAAAAAAAAGAGCAGGGAGACCATGTCGGCGCCACCGTGGGCCGAGTATCAAACTTCATGGATTGATTGTTCTTCCCTATTGCACTGGATAATACCCTGTGCTGCTGTTATTGGTTTCCAACCAGCGTTTCATCAAAGCCTCGAGCTCCAGTTTAAGCAGCAATGTCATGTTTAACAAGGTAGAGCTTTTCAAGATGCCAGAACACAAACAAGTCGCTGACATCTTTGGCTTTTGACAGGCGGATAGAGAAAAAGAGAACGAAAGAGAGAGAGGGAGGGAGAGAGAGAGAGAGAAAGCGACGGCGTGAGAATGGAAAGATTCTGACTCAAAGATGAAGGAATAGAAACCACATTTGAGGCTTTGGCAACACGAGTGGCATTTTAGGCCAAGCGAATTTACAACAGAGGACTCGGGATTGCATGTTGCCAAGCATCGATAGCCTTTATCCCCCGCACGTGAGTAGCAAACGAGGATGTGCATTGGATTTCTTTTTTTTTTTGGTTCGGCACAGGTTGTACCTATTAGGACAGCTTAGTAATTTAAGAAGCTGCAATTTACAGAGAGCGAAAGAGGGGAAAAAAAGAAAAACATCAAGTCGAGTAAGTTAGTAAGTCATGGCTTACACAAATGCACAGCTTGGGAAAAGTGGAATAAATGACAGAGTGAACTGGGGATAGGAGGACACACTCAACTCCGCTACCTCATCCATGCATGTAGAAACAGTTTGGACTTGGGATGATTAGATGTTATACACTGGGATGAAAAAAAAAGTAGGCGAGACCCTGAAGTTTCTCTACAGCACTGATCTGATTTAGTCAAATCCGAACCACTGTTACTCCAAGACAATGTGAGGTGAAAAGTATGCGCTGAAACTGTATCCCTTTGCTTAAATAGTTAAGTGTTTTTTATAGGCAAAATGCTTCCAAATGTTTTTACAAAAAAAAAAAAAAAAAAAACCTTCCAGACCACAACAAACAGACATTACAGCAATATCGTGTTCCACCTAAACTCACCCACAAGCTTGACTTCGGTGTAATTGCGTCAGACAATAAGTACAATTGTACAGACATGGAAGGATGGTTGGGATAGCAAAAAGAAAGAAAGAAAAACGTTTTATATTTCTCCTCCATCATCTCAACATACCTTGAGAGATTCAGTTAACACACTCATTCAGCTTTCAACTTATTTAGGTCCTAGAAACCTTTGTGGCCTTGCTGTCTGTCTCGGAATAATGACCTCATCTCAGCAGGAGCAGGGTTAATCTGCTGAAGATGAACTATACACAACTTGCTGTCTTCTTTACTCTCATGACAAAGTGCCATTAACTGGATTTCAACTGGATTTCAACCTCTAAAAATTACACACCAGGTTTTTTTTTTTTTTTGGTTTTTTTTTACAATTCATTATATTGCATTAAAGTTGCAAAAATGGTTAAAAAATTCTGAAAATAGGAAACGTTACTCAAAATATTACACCTTTATCACCTGGACTGTTGGTGCAAAGCCAAGGAATCATGATGTTGATAATAAACTCTTCCATCCACCTTCTGACGCTTCAATCTACACAGCAGGAATCATCAGACCTAGTATGGCCCCTGCCCCAGTCTTTATCTGTACCCACTTTAGCCGCAGATTCCGGTTCTGACAGCATTGGTAACTGATGTAGTCTCCCTCCAGGTTTGGCACACTTTTGTTCTTCTGCTCATCATGGTTGTCTGTTTGAGTGACCATAGTCTTCCTGACAGCTTCAATCAGTTTGGTCATACTCTTCCAACATGGAATTTCTGACTACAGCACTGCAACTCATCACATCAGATTTATTTATTTATTTCTAATCATCATCTGTACCCACTGCAGGAACCACTCAGGAACCTCAAGAGCCACTTCTTGGTTCTCAAGAGTGGAACTTGGTGCAGTCTTCTGCTTTTGTTGACTATCTACTTCCAGGTTTGACATGATGGGGAATTTTGAGTTGCATTTCTGCTCAAAACAGTTGTAATGAATGTCTATTTAAGTTACTGTAGCCTTCTTGACAGCTGAACCAATCTGATCATAGTGCTCTGACAAGGTTTTTTCAACTACGGTATTGCAACGTAGCAGATGTAGCCTCAGGATCCGGTTTCTGGCTGGCAAAAGTCGCACCCAATGTAGACTTCTGCTCTTGTAGACCATGCGCTTAAAGGTTTGACAGGTTGGGCAATTTGGAGTTGCTTTTCTGCTCACCATGGCTTTAAAGAGTGTTTATTTCAGTTACAGTTACATTTACAAGAGTGATAGACATCCATAGCTAGCTAACTGAAGCAGCCTGGCAGTAAAAACATCCTGACACTGGTTCACCAGGTCAAACACAAAGAAAAACATCAGTCTAATATACTCTGCTTTGGTCATTGTGTGAAGACTCAACAGAGTACAGTCTTGATGTGTGCATGCATAAAATGCAATTTCTTGCATTATACTGCTAAATATAATTGAATAATTGCACGAATGTGCAGGGGTACACTACAGTATGATGAGTAGAGTGGAGCTTAAAAAAAAATGGCAGGTCAGTGGTTCTGAGCGGAAGGCTATGAGCTCAGCACCGACCAAGCAGCCAGTGTTGGGCCCTTGATGAAGGCCCCAAACTCTCAACTGCTCAGTTATATAAAATAACTGTAAGTGGCTCTGGGCAAATGGCAATTCTTTTTCAACACTGCTAAGTTTCAGATGATTCCATGTTATTCAGAATAAACAGAATGAATCCAAAAATTGGAGAAATAATTAGCATGTGCAAAATTGTCTTTTCTACCTCTTGTGCCTTAATAAAAACCGACTTCCACATATGCACCAACGAAGCACCCAGTTCCCACCACTTTCCTTTTTCGGTGCTCTTATAAATCTATTTGCATAATTTGCTTACTTGCACGCTAAATCAAAATTCCATTCTTTTACACTTGCAGCTAAAGCTCTTAATTTGCAATCAGGAAAAGCAACAAAGGAGTTGTTCCCCCCCCCCCCCCACCCCCCCCCCCCCCCCCACCCCCCCCCCCCC
>JAAIIK010000044.1:1783384-1794002 GCA_014706435.1 Silurus glanis | reverse complement strand
CCCCCCCCCCCCCTTCATCGAGTGCTGCAAATCAACAGAACGGGGACGGGATCTTGAGAAATGAAAATGATTCGGAAAACCCCACCACCACCACCCTACCTTCCCTTGCCCACTTCCTACCTCCCTTCCCGCCTTCCCTCCTTCCCTCCTTCCCGTCGACTTTCCTCCGTAATCTACTAAAGATTAAAAATTACTATCATAAAACAGGCATTTCCTGAAAGTAATCCCCATCTACAGAGAGGCGGAGAGGAGACGGCGTTCAGAAAGGCGCTCCGCTGCGAGTTATGTCAGCCTGTATTTGAAACAGTTCTAATCATATACCTTTGTGGACACTTAATTAAAATTACAAAACCAGTTTTAATCTGTAGTCCAATTAATATGCAAATGCATGCAAATGTAGCGAAACAAGGTGGTGATTACGTTAAGGACACTCTATTTCATGTCTCCTTTAAGTGTGAAAACAAACGTCGTTTTTTTTTTTTGTTTTTTTTTTTCCTCCCTTTTCATCTGATGGATTGTAATGTTTACAGGAAGCTTGCTGAGCGGCAGAAAATAACCTTTACAGCATCGCTTATGAGGACGTAGCAAAACACAGACACACTCACACAGAAAGGCAGAACCTGAGGAAGAACGAAACGGAGCAAATGAGCGCGCTCCAAACTCATAGTCATTTTACACCCATCACGTTAATACAGCTAAGGTCAAAGAAAGTTAGACACCCACACCATCCATTTTACCCGAGCTGCTTAAAATGCAAGACTCAGTATTTCCTGCTCGAGGTGAGAGTTGACAATTCAAAAGGCAAGCCGTTATTTCTAATTAGGCCTTGGAGATAGTCTTTCAAAGTCATCTCTGGAGGAGCCTGTCCAAACCAGGTAATGAATAAGAAACATCAAATACATTTTGTTGAGAGTGATTTCAAGAGTAAAAAAAAGAGAGAAAAAAAAAAGAAAAATACACACTTCTAATATATATATTTTTTTCCCTTTTTTAGCTTCCAATTATTTCAGATTTTATTGCAGACTTAAAAACGACAACTTCCTCTAAAAAAAACAACAAAAAAAACAAATATACTACTTCACACTATTTCGTTCTTTCTTTCCACCACCTGATATGGTGCTTATGTCTAAGAATAAAACATGTACATAACAGATGGAAAAAAAAAGCATATAAGTTGAGGTTAATTAGGCCAATTTCTGATGAAACTGCCAAACTAGTCCAAGTGCTCATAAAGAAAGACGTTGAGGACTCCGACATGGTTTTACATCCTCAAGTAATGCGACACTGAGGCACCATAATTGCGTGTTGTACAGTGGACTCCATCCAATTAGTTTTTTGTTTGAGGAAAAGGGTTCTTTTTTTTTTACTGTTCTTCTCACTATTTTTCCTTCTCTAACAAACCACAGGAAAAAAAGAACACATGCAAATGGAGGTCTCACATCCAAAACAGAGAGGCCATGACGGCAAACTGCACCTCAAATATCGGTCGACTAATAAGAAAGTGAGAGAATTAAAACAAGGAAGGAGAAATAATCATAAAGAAATAAAATACAGGATGGAATTTTGTTAGAGCTTTGAAATATCATTTTGGCATTCGTTAATATTTTGGGAAGCAATCTGTGCTGATACTCAGTCTTTTGATGACCAAGGCCAATTTATTATACATAAAAGATTAACTGAGGTTCATTCTTGCTCCAATGTTCATTTTTTTTGTAACAAAACTGCACAATGTTTATATTGACCGGCTTGTAGATGAGACAACACATTAATATTCTGCATTTCAAACTAGAAGTGCTCTTTTGACATTTTTTCTTAAATTTCTTTGACAAATTCTTGATACTGATTGGCGAGAAGGTGTCTGACACTACAGCTAACAAACATTATATATATATATATATATATATCCTCCATACCACCCTGTCCTCTACATCTGCCTCTTTCACACCAACTACCTGCATGTCTTCCCTCACCACATCCATGAACCTCCTCCTTGGCCTTCCTCTTTTCCTCCTACCTGGTGGCTCCATCCTCAGCATTCTTCTACCAATATAATTCATGTCCCTCCTCTGCACATGTCCAAACCATCTCAATCTCGCCTCCCTCACCTTGTCACCAAAACATCCTACATGCGCTGTCCCTCTAATAAACTCATTTCTAATCTTGTCCATCCTCGTCACTCCCAACGAAAACCTTAACATCTTCAGCTCTGCTACCTCCAGCTCCGCCTTCTGTCTTTTACTCAATGCCACTGTCTCTAATCCATACAACATCACAGGTCTCACCACAGTCCTATAAACTTTCCCTTTCATTCTTGCAGATACTCTACTATCACAAATCACTCCTGTTACTCTTCTCCACCCACTCCACCCTGCCTGCACTATTTTCTTTACTTCTCTAACACACTCTCCATTACTTTGCACTGTTGACCCCAGGTACCTGAACTCCTCCACCTTCTCCACCTCTTCTCCCTGCAACCGCACCACTCCACTGCCCTCCCTCTCATTCACACACATGTACTCTGTCTTACTTCTACTGACTTTCATTCCTCTTCTCTCCAGCGCATATCTGCAACTCTCCAGGCTCTTCTCAACCTGCTCACGACTCTCACTACAAATCACAATATCATCCGCAAACATCATAGTCCAGGGAGACTCCTGTCTGACCTCGTCCGTCAACCTGTCCATCACCACTGCAAACAGGAAAGGGCTCAGGGCCGATCCTTGATGTAGTCCAACCCTCACCCTGAACCAGTCTGTCGTTCCTACTGCACACTTCACTGCTGTCACACTGTCCTCATACATGTCCTGCACCACCCTCACATACTTCTCTGACACACCTGACTTCCTCATACAGTACCACAGCTCCTCTCTCGGCACCCTTCGTACGCTTTCTCTAAATCCACAAATACACAATGCAATTCCTTCTGTCCTTCTCTATACTTCTCCATCAACATCCTCAAAGCAAATAAGGCATCTGTGGTGCTCTTCCTCGGCATGAAACCATACTGTTGCTCACAGATGGTCACCTCTTCTCTCAGCCTGGCTTCCACTACTCTTTCCCATAACTTCATGGTGTGACTGATCAACTTAATTCCCCTGTAGTTACTGCAGGTCTGCACATCTCCCTTATGCTTAAAGATCGGTACCAGCACACTCCTTCTCCATTCCTCAGGCATCCTCTCACCTTCCAAAATCTTGTTAAACAATCTGGTTAAAAACTCCACTGCCATCTCTCCTAAACATCTCCATGCTTCTACAGGTATGTCATCTGGTCCAACCGACTTTCCACTCTTCATCCTCTTAATCGCAGCTCTCACTTCCTCCTTACTAATCCTATCTACATCCTGCTTTACCAACTCCACATCATCCAACCTTCTCTCTCTCTGATTTTCTTCATTCATCAGCTGCTCAAAATACTCCCTCCACCTTCTCAACACACTCTCCTCACTAGTCAACACATTTCCCTCTCCATCCTTTATTGCTCTAACTTGCAGCACATCCTTCCCAGCTCGGTCCCTCTGCCTGGCCAATCGGTATAAATCCTTTTCTCCTTCCTTAGTGTCCAACCTCTCATACAGCTCCTCATATGCCTTTTCCTTGGCTTTCGCCACATCCCTCTTTACCTGCTGCCGCATCTCCTTGTACTCCTGCCTACTTTTCTCATCACTCTGTCTATCCCACTTCTGTTTTGCCAACCTCTTTCTCCTTATGCTCTCCTGCACTTCCTCATTCCACCACCACGTCTCCTTGTCTTCCTTTCTATCTCCAGATGTCACACCAAGTACTTTTCTAGCTGCCTCCCTCATCACTCCTGCAGTAGTTTCCCAATCACCCAACACCTCTTCACCACCACCGAGCCCCTGTCTGACCTCTTCCCTGAACCTCACACTACAGTCTTCCTCCTTCAGTTTCCACCATCTTATTCTTCTTTCAGTCCTCACTCTCCTTCTCTTCTTCTTCGCCTCCAAAACCATCCTACAGACCACCATTCGATGCTGTCTATCTACACTGTCCCCTGCCAACACCTTACAGTCTCCAATCTCCTTCAGGTTGCATATCCTGCATAGAACATAGTCCACCTGTGTGCACCTTCCTCCACTCCTATACGTCACCCTATGATCCTCCTTCTTCTTAAAATAAGTGTTCACCACTGCCATTTCCATCCTTTTAGCAAAATCTACCACCATCTGCCCTTCCACATTCCTCTCCTTAAGGCCATACCTACCCATCACCTCCTCATCACCTCTGTTCCCTTCCCCTACATGCCCATTAAAGTCTGCCCCAATCACCAATCGTTCTTTCCTAGGTACACCATCTACCACTTCATCTAATTCACTCCAGAATCTTTCCTTCTCCTCCATCTCACAGCCAACTTGTGGAGCATAGGCACTGATGACATTTATCATCATCCCTTCAACTTCCAGCTTCACGTTCATCACCCTATCAGAAACTCTCTTCACCTCCACTACACTCTTACTGTACTCTTCCTTCAGAATCACCCCTACACCATTTCTCTTTCCATCCACACCATGATAGAACAGTTTGAACCCACCTCCAATGTTCCTGGCCTTACTCCCTTTCCACTTGGTCTCCTGAACACACAACATATCTACCTTTCTCCTCTCCATCATATCAGCTAACTCTCTCCCTTTACCTGTCATAGTACCAACATTAAAAGTACCAACCCGAACCTCCACTCTCCTACACTGCTCCTTTTCCTGCCGTCTCTGTAGACGTCGTCCTCCTCTCCTTCTCCTCCTTCGGCCAACAGTAGCCCAATTTCCACCGGTACCCTGTCGGCTAACGATACCTGTGGCGGTCGTTGTTAACCCGGGCCTCGACTGATCCGGTATGAAATTCTCATTTGTGATCCGCATATTTGATTTGGCACGTTTTACGCTGGATGCCCTTCCTAACGCAACCCTCCCCATTTACCCGGGCTTGGGACCGGCACTAAGAGTGCACTGGCTTGTGCCTCCCTAATGGCTGGGTTTTTAGGGAAACGATGATTGCAATGCCGTTGTTAAATTCTTCTTGAAACCATCAGAACATAGATTACTGGCAAAAAGACATTCCATAGGCTTCTGATTGTAAATACAGTCCAAAACTTAAACTTCAGCTTCACACCTTTTGGTTACATTAAACTGTCTGTGACCCTTCGTTTGGATTTCCATTCAGAAATGAGGCTTAAATCCAAGTTTACAAATGAAAACCTTGAGTTAGGGTTTTGTATGTTGAAGTTTTGAAAAATCTGACCTGCAAACTGTTATTAATTTTTTTCTCTTTTTCTTTTCTTTTTTTTTTATCGGTATTCTATGTCAGTCGATATGATTTAAGAATGTCATTTTATTATAACTATTGGTATAACAATTAAAAACAAAATTATTGCAGAACAAGAACAAATTAGGAAATAATTCTGGAGAGATCTCTGAGAAAAAAAAAAAAAAAAACGTAATCTCCGGATTCTTCTGCAGAGAGAAAGGACTTGTACAAAGGTATTAGCGCTGCTGTTGCCCACCGGCTCCACAGAGACTTTTACTCAATAGGCAATTTTAAAATTGAATGAGGAGGTTTGACTAAGCAATAAAAGGGCGCGCTCAGAGGCAGGCTGAGGTAGTTTACGAGGAACGATACCCAATTATCTTATTTATAAAATCAACAGCAATTCCACTGATGACTTTATCCTGAATTTGATTAAACACAAAATTCAAAGTCCAAAATCATTTTATCTAATTCTCTTTATTGGTAATAATCGCAGGTCTTCCCAGAGCAGCTGCTAATCAAAACGGCCATTGATTTCCTCCGAGCAAAAAAAAAGATGGGGCTTTGAAGAGGAAGAGACTCTGCGGCACAGATAATACACACACACTCCTAAAAAAAAAAAACGCACACTAAAATCCAACAATACACCAACACACGCTTTTAGATATATATATATAATTAGCCTTTTTTCAAATATGGACCAAAACACCAATCAAGGGCCAAGCTGTAGTGCTCATACCATTATCAAGTTATTGACACTTGCTTTAACAGAGGGATTCATAATTTTTAATTCTGAAAAAAATGGCCTTGTTGATCAATATTCAGCAGTTTAAACAGTTGAGTGTTGGTGTTTAACTTTAGAAACCATTACTCACCAGTAGTCCTGGGACCTACAACCTTTCACTAAGTAGCTCAAAGCCTTTTTATAAATGTAGCCACTATGTTTTTAGGACAGTATGTGAAAATACAAATAGCATACCATTAAATCCCAAGATGGTGCTTGAAAAAAATTCTCACTTAAGTGAAAATGAATTTTTGCCAATAAACAGCATTGCATAAATAGCTGGTAATGTACACTATATGATCTAGGGATGGTAAGATTCATCAATGTGAATCGGCATAAGTTAACTATGTGATTCATCAATTAATAAAAGTGTATCACAACGCATTGTTTTTTTTCCATATTTGCATCGATTCAAAAATATTTGTATTTATATGTACTTATTAGAAGCTATACATTTATTATTTAAAAAGGAACCAATATTTCATATGTAGATCGATTTCTCCTCATGAAACCACGGAGACCGAGGAGTGTCCCGAGAGTCACATAGAATATAGATCAACATGGCAGAGGTAGAGCTGCATCTTCCTGGAGACAGAACAGGAAAAGAACAGGCATGTGTTAGAAGCCAGAAGTCACAAAAGTACATAAATGATTTGCTGTCTGTCTGAACTAAAGAAATAAAAATATTTTGATATGAACTATATGTAACATTTCGAAGTGCATAGCATCGTATTTTTTCCATTGCATTGAATCACATTGTGTCGAAAGAAATCAAAATTGGATCGCACTGCATCATCAAACGAGTGCAATGAATCTCATCTGTAGCTTCTTCATAAGTATCATTAATGTATCGTATCGTTGGCTATGCATCGAGATGCGAATCGCATAGACCTCAATTATGAAAATGCGCATCCTTAATATGGAAGATAGTGTCTTTCGACTTCTTCCATTAGGGGTCGCCACAGCAGATCAACTGTATTCATGATCCGCATGTTTGATTTGGCACATGTTTTTACGCTGGATGCCCTTCCTAACGCAACCCTCCCCATTTATCCGGGCTTGGGACCGGCACTAAGAGTGCACTGGCTTGTGCAACCCTAATGGTTGGGGTTGGTTTCCTGACCGGGAATCGAACCCGGGCCGCAGCGGTGAGAGCGCCGCATCCTAACCACTAGACCACCAGGGAACCTTAATATGGAAGATGGCTGTTATAATAACCTCCACACTTCTGGGAAGATGTTCTACTAGATTTTCAAGTGTGTTTATAGAGATTTGTGCTTATTCAGCTAAAAGGCTGATTGTAGAGTCAGGTACTTTGTCTTGCTGCTACTGAATGCTAATTTTTTTTACTGCTTGGGTACTGCTTGTTGATAGATCAGCAACAGTTACACCTTAAATGCATATGCATTAAAAATGAATACACTTATATAAGTTGTGCGGTTACTGACATTTAAGCAGGAATGGTGAGATGATTTTCACATAGAAAGAAGTCTCCATTGTTGGGGTTTTCTGACACATTCTATGTGGCAATAAAAGAAAACTTCTTCCACAATTATAGACCACTGGAGACTGCCATTAGTCAACCTTGGCTTAGCATATCAGGATCCTTACACACTTATTCCAGCCACTGTTCATCTCCAAGCATTCCACCAACCACACACACTCTGACCATACACTTGACCGTACGCCCACACGTGACATACAGAACATTTGTTCCACTCGCTCTCCAGCTACAACATCCATCCAAACAGTTGTGTCCAAACATGCAAACAGGCCAGACATTTTTTTCACCACATTCCCAAGTACACACACACACACACACACACACACACACACACACATGCATACAAACCCAACGAATTCCAAAACTCTATATTACATGGTTGCCAGGTTTAGTGTTTTCAACCAATTTGAAATAATGTTGGCTTGCAAGCAGAAGTTTCATTGTTTTGTTATATTTGTAAACAAATGTATATTTATGCAATAGTTTTCAAGCTAAACAACCAGACCTAAACTTTAAGAAAGAATAAATATGCATTAAATGATGTATAAAACATGCACATAATGACTCTATTAATGCATTTTTGTTTCTATAGTAACAGATTTCACAGGGACTTGTATGCTAGATGCTGTGTTATAATGTTAACAAAATATATGTATATAGTGAAGACATCTTGGTGAGTAATGAGCTGTCTTTAATTTGTCTTATAACCTTAAGAAAAATAAATAAAAAAACAAGGTTGGTGAAGTAATGTATAAAGACTGTTTATAGGTGCTGTAATTCAAATGAGCTTCCTGTTGCACAGATACTTCTAAATTTTAATTATAAAAGAAAGAAAAAGAAAATGGAGTTCATATTGGGGTGTGTGTGTGTATATAGTGAATAGATTTCACAAACCACAACATAAAAAAGTATTAATGATGCTGTGCTAAAATAAATTAAGGACCTAGTTATTTACTAAATACATTGGACATGTAGAGTTAGTTATTGGTTTCATTTTAAATTTATTGGTGAAATCTGGCAACCTTGAACCACTAATCCACCCTCTTCTCCGTGCAAAATCTTTTTCACTCGAAACCCGAATGTCCGAAATCCAAGCGAGAATAACGATATCCCCTGTTATCCTGCAGATCAGGTTCCTCATTACAGCACGGATGCCTCTTCAGACCATCATCACCTTTATCTTCCCCCTTGTCTGACATTGCTCAGGTGGGGGAAACCTTTGGTGTGATGGCCGAGCATGGGAGGATGGTGGAGTTCATTACTGCACATTAAAATCCACATTACAGCCACATTAGTCAGGCACCATCAGGGAGTCCAACAAGTCAGAATAGAGAGAGGAGAGAAATAACAAACGAAAGGAAGTCAAAGCTGAAGAAGTCCCACAGTGATCACAGTTCTCATTTATGGCAGCCTCCCGAGAAAAACCGCAGCAGGATAAAATATGCATAACATGTTACGTCTTTCCCAACGCGCAAGTTTGAGTTTACAGAAATCCGACTGCCTCTCGGGCGATGATGCCACATTTATTCAGAGCAGTCTGAATAACAGTGTGGTCAGTGAAAGGTTTTCAGTATTTAGATTTTCATGTGACTTCAAGAAACCGTGAACAATAGAAGCTGAATTTCCAGCACACAGGCCAACACTGTTTTAGCCCAGCTTTGCCTCGAACAAAGAAATCCAGTCCAGTGGAAGATTTGAGTGAAGTATGCAAAAGAGTTTGAGATGTTCCAGTCATCAGATTGTCAGTGGTCCAAAAGGCTGTAATACACTGTATTGCCAAAAGTTTGAGGACACCTAATCATAAGTATTGTATGGGCTTTTTAGACATCACATCCCACATTTAGTCCCAATTTGCTCTTATAATTCCCTCCACTCCACTCTACTAGATTTTCTAGGAATGCTGTGAGGAATGCTATTAGCAGACACGTGTCTAAAATCAATCAAAACCATGATCTGAAAAGAAAGCAAGCAAGATGACACTGCATTTTCAATGTAAAAACAGTAACCATCTATACATCTGTGCGGCGCATTAAGGCATCTCAGGAACGTAGAATACGTCAAACCTTGAAGGCTTCAGGGTTTTTTTCTTTCTTTCACTCTCTTCTCTATAATATTGGGTTTAAGCTTTTAATGAGTAAAATGTTACAAACTGCAGCTTTAACTGTAAGATGAACAAATAACTCAGTTATAGGAAGAGACACATAAGAGACCCCTCAGAGACTGACGGAGATTATGTGATGCAGAGATCAAACAGAGGTGGATCACCAAAAGCAAAATGCCTGAGGCTTTTCAGTCTGTTCCCTTCATCACACACAGACACACGCAGGTAGACGCTAACCTGAAAAGTGATATGGCTTAAGGCTAATATTGTTATGTGACTGAAAACATATTGTTGCTCTATTGCATGTATGACTAGGATGTGACGAAAGAAAAAAAAAAGGGAGAGAGGGAGAGAGAGAGAGAGAGAGAGAGAGAGAGAGGGAGAGAGAGGAAGATTAACTGGTAGAAGGCATCTAATAGCAGTTTCATTTCATTAACTCTTGCCAAAACACTTTAATCATGACTCTCTAATCGCAAGAAGGAGCTTCTGTTTTGCCGTGATGTTCACATAGTCAGGTGAAGAGGAGCTGAGGACGACAGAGCCCTTTATAAGAGCCTGTATAAACACTGCATTTGCATTTGGTAGAAGTGTTTGTACAGCAATAAGGGGAAATGGCTCCTGAGTAGCTAGGCTTCTGTGAAAATCACTGGAAGATTGTGAGGTCACGGAGGGTTGAAGGAAAACCCACTGCAATGGGCAACTCTATTGGTTATAAAATTCTTTTTTTGTCACTTGACATCAAGATATTAGTGTTTGAAACCATTGTGAACTGTAATAGTGTGTATATGAAACCTGTGTAAAGCTAAACTCTAAAGCTAAGACTTTGTTTTTGCAGAAAAACAGAATGTAGCCTAATGGGTTTAAAATGCTAAACATATAGACTGTTTTTCATCAACGAAATAGAAGTGTGAAGATGGATGGGTGTGTGTGTGTGTGTGTGTGTGTGTGTGTGTGTGTGTGTGTGTGTG
>JAAIIK010000044.1:1747534-1773324 GCA_014706435.1 Silurus glanis | reverse complement strand
ACACACACACACACACATATGTATATATACACACACAAACACACACACACTCCATCAACGATGATCTCGAGATGGTGGAGCGAATGCGCTCTCTATCACAGTTAACAAGAGAGGCACATCTGCTGCCAAGCTGCAGGAGCCTGGACACGGGGAGATCGAAAGAACGAGTCCAAATATACAGAATGAACGTGGAGGAACGAGATCCAACAGTGGTGGAGAGCAAAAATACCATGATGCCATGATGAATTGAAAGTCACATGATCCTCACATGAATATTCACATGTGTAATTTGAAGGTTATGTTTCCTTGCTTTCAAATATAATGTTTTATTTGGGTTTTTTTAACCCCCCCCCCCCCCCACACACACACACACACACACACACACACACACACACACACACAGTTTCTTTTCATCCAATTATATACTTTATATATTAAAGGTGATATATACATTTTCAAAGGGGATACAATTCTTGAAGTGAATCTTCACAAATGTTGAAAAAAAAAAATAAGTCTACATTTATCCCTTTTAACAAATAAATTGCATTAAAGTCCTATAAAAATAATCACATGTGGGGTTTAAATGATGTCCATTGCCTAAAGACTCCGCACTTAACCCCCAACACCCCCCCCCCTCCCCCCCCCCATGTGCATGTGGCCTTATTTTTACGTGAACACTCGATGTCTGTGTGACTTTCAGTAGACGTCACGTTATGTCTCAAAGCATTTAAAATTCCTTCACTGTGGGAAAACTAATACAGAACACTTATTTTCACACGTGATCACATTGTTCGCATCACATCATGTGTTTTTATTTAAATAGTCACATGATAATGAGAATTGTTTAAAAATCACATGCCGATTTACGCATTTAGTTTTTCATGTGGATAATTAAATAGTTATATATATATATATACTTTTATATTTTTTCACCCCTGTGATTGGTTGTTTTTTGCAATTATCTTGCATCCAGTTTTTTTTTTTTTTTTATCTATCTTTGGTTGGGATCTTTTTTTTCCCCTTCCATGTGATCAAGTTATTCAGCCAAAGATCTCATTCTATTTCAATACACCTTCACGTGTGATCACATGACTCCCATGACCACGTTTAGGGTTGTAGCTGTTTAGGGATAGCCTTTGCAATGAATGTTGAAAGTGACTCAAATGTCATGTGAATAATTGTGTGCTTTTAGAATAAAAGAAGGAGAATTGAGGCTTTTATTCATCTCACATGCATAACAACACATCAAAACTCTTGCTTTGCATATTCATATCTAAATTCGGGGGGGGGGGGGTCAGCCATGATACAGCATTGCTGGAGCAGAAAAGGGTTAAGGGCCTTGATAAAGGGCCCAACAGTGGCAGCTTTGCAGTACTGGGATTTGAACAATTGGCCTTCCAATCAGTAACCCAGAACCTTGAGGGTGTAATTATATAAACTGTTATTATAAACCATGAAAACCTGTAGAAAAATGTTTAAAACATATGTTAATTCCTAATGCTATATTATCATGTGATATGTAATATGGATTCATGTGTGAAAAACCTGCGAATATGAACATCATAATGTGTGTAGTATCTCTCTCTATCTATCTCTGAGCCCTTTTCTTTGAAAAAAAGAAACTATTTGCTTTCATTTCCAATTCTTTTTATTATACTAAATATACTTGCTTCTATCAGGTATGAGAAAATAGAACCACAATAGGATTCCCTTCTTTTGAAATGAATGCCAAGGTGCCAAGCAAAATTCCACAAAGCCACCCCCCCCCCCCCCCACACACACCCACACACACACACACACACACACACACACACACACACACACACACACACTCTCTCTCTCTCCTCATCTTTGATCCGTTTACTTGCTGATCTGCTCCAAATGAACCCCAGGGCCATGACTCTGTGTTAAGCAAGTGCTAAAGCCGTGCTAGCTAACGTCAGGCTGATTAAATGGTGCTCATGTGACCCAGCAGGGGTTCACGAGTCCATTCCCTTTCTTCTGACAGCACAAACACTGAGCTTTGGTTCATATTTTTTCTTTAATACAGCTGCAGGGTGTAAACTTTCCTCATCAAACTGTTCCGATGAAGAATACTGGATCATCATCACAAGACGATCGCGACACCCTTATTTCAGTTCCATGCTAAAGCGCATAGTAAAACCTGGTGAACGCTGGAGCGTGTGTTTTTTTTGTTTTGTTTGTTTTTTTTTAAATATAAGAAAGTTCACTGGAAAGTCAGAGTGCCACTGTCTCCCCGAAATGGGTCAAATAATTAACGGCACGCTGATGAAGATAATTTGGTAAATTAAAAATCATCAACAATGATTTACTTTTTTTTTTTTATTTCCAGAGTACACATCTTTTTTTTTTTTTGCATATTAATTTGGCATTATTGTGATTAATTAGTGGGGCTTCTCTCCGAGCTCAAATTCACCAAACAAGAAGACAAATCTGACACTTTCTCTGCTAATTGCCTTTCTCGCTAAACAAATATGCAATGAGGCGTCTTTAAGAACGCAGGCTTTATGTGCAAATGTAAATTCCAGTTACGTTTATTAAATTGTTGTTTGTGGTTGTTTGTGTGCGGTTCGACGTGAATAGCTCCAAAAATGGAATCTGATCTCCAGCCAACATACAATTTGCATGATTAGGCATTTATTAAAAACAGTCAAGGTCGTTAATGGGAAAATGCATGTGAACCCGTCTCGCTAGATTGAAGAATCTGGAGAATCTTTATGAAAATGTTGCCGAAAATAACCTGCAATTTTCCTGCAACATCTGCTGTAAATACTCGAATATGATTGGTTAGTAGCTGTTGATTTTCATTTCTATACCAACTCTCGCAGTAGTTGTAGCAGCGAGCTTACATTATTTTAATTATTATAAAACATTGTTTTCATAGCAGCAACTCATTGGTCAGGATTTACATTGCGGATAATAATAAACATGCTTTTTTTTATAAGGGAAATTGTTGTATCGATCAACGGTTTATGTAAGGAGTCTCCGGTATCTGCGATTTGTAACAAGCTGGCTAGTGGAAATTATGGTTTTCTGATAAGAGGATGTTGAAGGAATGACTGGTACGTGCTAGAACACGAGGAAATAACTTCTAAAGGTGTTCTACACCTGTAAATGTAACTCTAAAATGAAAATGTGCTCTTTAATAAAGTAGACATTGAATTTTTTTCATAAACGGTATGTACATCATTATGGCATGTGAAAAACTTCCTTATCCAGAGTGGCTTACATCTGAGCAGTTGAGGGTTAAGGGCCTTGCTAAAGGGCCCAATGGAGGCAGATTTGTGGTACTGGGATTTGAATTTGTGACCTGCCAATATAATTTCCAATACCTTAACCACTGAGCTACTACTAAGTAGAACAAAAGCAATAAGTTAAGTTAGCCTTGGCTTACTTCAGAACAGTAACAAGAGCTCGTAACTCGCTACTGTTGATAATTTTTTTGGGGGATAAAAAAAAAAAAAAAAAAGAGTAAAATGTTGCTCACACAACATTACTCGAAATACAAAAGTAATATTTAGCTAAAATGTCATTTTCTAAACTTAATTAACTGTCTTGAAGCCAGGGATTGCTTCACTAACATTCAGAGAATGAACCTACAATTGTTTGTTTTCTTCAGACCACAATGGATCCAGCACCTGACAGGCACCTCAGGCCACTTCTGTAAGCAATAATCTGTTTTGACTGATGTATATATTTGCGATGTCTCGCTTGAACGGCCTGCTTGAGATCACAGCACAGAGTTTTAAAAAAAAACAAGGTCAGGCCTGAGACTTGGTCATTCAAAAACATGTTTTTTTTTTGCTGTTCAAACCGCTCTGTTGTTCATTTATTTCCTGTGCTTTGGATCTTTTCGTCGTTGTCCTTCTTTAAGCTTTAGACCACCCAGCGATGAGCTGACATTTTGCTGTTGAATATCCTCATACAGACTAGAGTTCATTGGACCCTCGAGGCGGCAATTCAGCTCCTTCCAAACATGTGTATACTTTTGCATAAAGTTCTTTTGTCTCATCTGTTCACAGGATGTTATTCAGTAACAGCAAAGCTCAGGTGGTCTTTCAGCAAAACTTGAACCAGGCTACAAACTTGTTTTTGTTTTCAGTATAGTTGAATAGACATTTTTCTCAGGACAAATGCACACTGAAACATTAACATATCCTTTTTGTCAAAAGTACTGCTTTCTTTTTTTTTTTTTTTTTTTAAGTCAAATTTCACAGTTGTGACTAATAGATGTGGCTAATATAAATCGAGACAAAATGATGGAAATGAAGCCACTTTTATTTACTCATTAAAAACTATTTTATAGAAACGTGTTATACGGAGAAAATGCTAACTCAAAGGTAACCCTTGGACTCATATCGGCTCTTTTTTTGTGTGGTCACAGGGGACACACGGTTCGTTAGAGGAAGTAAAAGAATTTGTGGTTTTATGGCCTTTTATTAAAATCACACCAAATTAACAGCCTATCTTCAGATTATCCATTCAGCCCAATGAAGGACTTATAATTATTATTATATTTAATATATGTAATTATTTCAAACAATTTTTAAGATTTCTGTGATTTTGGGGTGCTAGTTTTACGTTTAACATATCAGCTAATAAACCGTTATTACGTAGCTTCATTTGCATACTGAATCAGGATTGGCTGTTATATGTTGTGATTTCATAACACTTGTTCTCACTAATGAGTAAAGTTTGCTACTAAAAGTACAACTGCTGAGAGAACCTTCTTTCACTTTGAGTTCATCTGGTTCCACAGGCAAAACTCTGCATGTTGTATGGATCACACTTACAACTATTAAACTCTGAGCAGTCTTTGGCATGTAGAAGAATATTTTGAACAAATGTTTTGTAATTAAGTGCGAGAGATTGCTCCCAATAAATCATTCATAATTACTGCCTTGACGGCAACAGGGTTCGTATTCGAAAGGACACTAGACGTATCCGTAAGTGCTCTGGTTATAGAAGGTGTACAATAATAACAATATATGTACATGTTTAACAGTATAAATCTAAATATCTTAAATCTTTTTTAATTATTAAACATAAACTCTTACCATTATTTCTGCATAAATTCATGTCTTGTTCTAACTGTGCCTCAGCTACATCACTTAAATTCCTTCCTAATTAGTCTCTATAGATGTATACATTGTCTTCGGTTTTTACCTGCCTTTGGTGATGTTTAATACGTTTATTCAGCTGTATTTCCTAAAATATGGACAAGCCAGTACGCTAAATTAAACACTTTAAACGACCGCAATTATGACGAGGAACGTCGAACATTTAGTGCCATTTACACCACACATTTCCATGGTGGTTTTCTGTTTGATTCGCAAGCCTCAGATCTGAATACTCACATGTTCTGAGGAAAAAAGTGAGCTGAAGGACTTTTTGAACAGGATCTTAGTTTTCGTGTCGAACATCTAGTCTCAACCATTTACATTTACGCTGTTTGGCAAGTACCAAATACTATGTGAAGGTTCTTTATATAAAAAAAGGATGTGCAACTAAAATTCAGATTTTTTTTTATTACAAGTAATGTGCAAGTGTGTGTTCTATCTGGTTACATCCCTACAACACTTTAGTATGCGCCTTTTCTAGCCTGTCGGGTTCAGGGCAGGGGTTAAAGGGCAAAGGTTAACCTGTTCATTTAGGATCATGAACACCAACAAAGGACAAAGTGTTAGCAAGAGATGCGGTGTGGCACTAATATCCAGCTTCACCTCTGTTCTTCCTTCAGGGAGCGTGAGGTTCTGCTCAGGCTACCCTGAGGGAACACTTCAATCCCAGAAATCTTCGGCGCTGCGCCATTTTGATCTGTTCGAGGAATCTGATTTCTAAAGGAAAAGGAGGGAGGAAAATGGAACGGTCCATTTGGAAGGGTCACGCAGACATTTGTGAAGAAAACGCAAAACTATGGCTTTCATTATTTTTGGTCAGATTGCAAAATGGAAAGTTTCACAAATCATTGCAAAGTGCATGCATTCAATGAATCATGGTTGTGTATGCTATTAATGGGGACAAAACGAGGTGAATTAAGGTGTATTTATTTATTTTATTTATTTATTGGAAAACGAGTTCTCTAGAGAACTCTAGATAAAGGAAAAAATGCTGACTCGGGAAGATCAAATCAACTAATTTTCCGTGTAGGCACAGGGGACCCACGGTTTCAGTGGAAGTAAAAGATTTTGTTGTTTCACCGCCTTTGACTAAGGTCATACCAAATTAACAGTCTATCCTCAGCGTAAAAATAGCATACCATTAATTTTTTCCTCCTTATAAATCTAAAAAAAAAAAAAATGAGGTCAACCTTTAACGTTAAACTATGTGAAGAAATTAAAGAGATGAGCTGGGGAGAAAAGAGAGAAAGAGAGAGAGAGAAAAAAAAACATTGCTAAAATTAGTTCTGCTTATTTTCATTGTTTCTATCCATCTATGGGTTTCGCATGGGAGTCGGCGATCGCTCGTCGACATGGCACGCAGCTACGGCACGCCGCTACGCCACAAAATAAGTCTTTGTGGGTTTTTTTAAAAAGCCAGCCAAATGTTAATTGAATGTCATTCATCGAGTGTGAAACTTTTCCAAATCGAATTGTTTGGTGCGCAACAGCCAATTTTCAGGTAACAATAATGAAAAAAAAAAATCTAGCTAGGCTAAATCCTTTAATTGCAGCTCTGGTGTTTAAAAGGCTTAGCTGTGTCTTAAGAACATGGTCACTATTGCAGTTTAAATAAATCCTAATTATTTCCCGTCAGAGGTTTAAGATTCATGAAGCTCTTGTGTAGCACCACGATAACACTTTTTTTTTTTTTTTTTGTCTTTCAAACATAATCATTACAAGTACATTAGATGAGCATTGGCTGTAAGGAGGTTGCAACTTTATTAGCTCATGTCACAGCTAGTGAAGGGCCTGGCACCAGCAAAAGCAGATTATGCCTCTGAATCACGCCAGAACTAATGATGAAGTCCCACAACAGTCAATTATGGCATTTTCATTAGAGAGTCTTTGTGTCTTTTTTTCTTTTCTGTTTGTTATTTTAATAATACGAAACGCCAAAGTGAAAGTAGGCTTATGGAGGATTGGGTGCCAGGAGAATCGGCGTATGGAGCTCTGCAAGGCTAACTAGAAGATGGGTTTGGAGAAAATCATTAAGAAATTTTTTTCTCATGTTATTTTTTTTTTTCCTTAAGCAGAGGAAGAAGGAAACCGGATGAGCGCTGGGCACGACTTACATCACGAGTATATGCTAATCAGCTTGTGAAATGGTGATGAACTTTGGCGTCAGAGCACAGGAGAACGAGTGCTTAAAAGCAACAATAATGTTATGATAATGACGTGTTTCCATGGTGGAGTTGGACGAGTGGGACGATGTTATGGGCTGTGGCGCTCTCCATGTGTGCGCCTTTTGTTTTTTTTTCTCCCGAACTGTCAAATTTTACTGAATAAAAATGGAAAAAAGTTTGATCAAAAAGTTAATTAAAAGTTAATCAATAAGAGAAGTTTTGTGATAGTGATGGTCTACTTAATCCGAAACAAGCATGGATGCATTAAATATATATTTTTTTTACATTTTAAGCAGTACAAACAAAGATTAATAGTTCAATAAGTCAATCAATATTTATAGAAATATGTAGAATAAATAGGTAACATAATTGTACAATCAAATAAACTTAATACACAAACATGCAAAATAAATACATAACCAGGGTAAGCAAATATATTTTTAAAAAGTCAATAAAATGTCATGTAAAATAAAAATAAAAAAAAACGATTGTTTGCTAAATTATTTAGTGTGTTGTGTCAAGAATAAAGCACGCAGATCATATTAAGGATAAGGAATGTTGTCTATGTAGCTAAAAATCTAATTTTGATTGTGACTTACACTCAGTAATTGCAATTGCTTTACTTATTTATACAAATATAAAAAAAAAAAAAAGGTTATGTTACTAATAAAAGCTAATACTTTTAAGGCCATTGTTTGTCTCCTCAGGGCTGCCAATTGAAGACAGCCCCGACTTGAAGAAGAACAAAAGCAGAAGGATTGAAAAGAGAGAGAGAGAGAGCGAGAGAGAGAGAGAGAGAGAGAGAGAGAGAGAAAAAAGAATTAAATAAATAAAAGACCTCCAAACGTTCCATTAATAAAACACACATCTTGGGGCTGGCGACACAGAACGTGAACCTACGGCTCTTTGAAGCCAGCGAGCCTCCTTAACTTAAGCCAGTCCTGGCGCATCTGCGAGCCCCGTCCCCTTTCATGTGGTGCGAGCCACAAGCAACTCCAGCTGCAGCGCCATCACGTCACTGTGCATCCTCCCGTCCAGGATTATTTGCATTTCCTGCTCCGTTTGAGCTTCAATCAAAAAAGCCCAGGACCACGTACAGAAAGAAAAGACACCCCAAGCCCCAATACCCCCCCACACCCCCTGACACAAAGCCCCCCCCCCCCTCTCTTGTTTCCAGACCCTCCCAATAATACAGCGACTCTGACTCGAACCAGATGAAACTACTCTATTTTTACCTAGGCGTGCCAAGAATAGTCTCAGGGACATCCTGCTCACCGCTGCAGTTCAAAACAAAGACATTCCACTCCTTTAACCATCAAATGTGGCAGATTGCTGCCTTTGAAAGTGATACTGATTTATCCTTTTTACTCCCACGTAGCTATTTTTCTTCATTCGGTGTCCACCACGCCAAAGATCCGGTAGCCAGAATTAAAGGAAAGGTCCTCTCGAAACGCCTTGCATATTAATCTTTATAACAAACATTGGATCTTTTGAGAAAGTCCAAGATTTATAATACCAATAAAAATCTGTGTTTGAAACTTCGTTCATTAACATGCTGGAATATTTCCTGTTGTACTCTTTCTGCATATGCAGATCGGAATTTGAATTAGTCTCTAGTAGAAAATAAGTGTACAATAGTATATAGTATACTAAATCAATTCTAAATAGTTACACAATATTTTGAGTGTAATATTAGTATACTTCTGTACAAGTCGATTACAAGTACATTATTTGGGCAAATGTTTTGTGGACACCTTAGCGTAAGATTCATATGTGCTTTTAAAGAGAACACTGAAGTACTCCACAGGAAGAGCCAGAGATATAATTATTGTTCTAGATTTCCATGCCACACTTATATAATGTAAATATCTTGCAATAATAATAATTGTTGAATGTGCAATAACTTTAACTTTGACTTTTTCTGCCATCTGTTAATTACTTAGTTACTTAATATATAACTTTTTTTTATTTTATTTTACTTTAATCCTGACTTTCATTTTACTGTGAGCAACTGCAACCCAATGGGCTCAATAAAGTATTCTGTTTCTGATCCTCATCCTATTCCTCATTCAGTCCCCATTTGCTTTTATAAGAACCTCCACTGTTCTGGGAAGTTCCTCTAGGTTTTATTTGTAATGTGCTTGTGGAGATTTGTGGAGATTCATTCAGCCACAAGGGTAAAAGTAAAACCAGGTACTGATGTAGGTGAGGTGAGGAGGCCTGGGGTGCAGTCAGAATGAAACATTTATCCCAAAGATGTTCACTAGGGTTCAATAGCTTTATAGCAGCCACCAGATTTTTCAGTCCAACCCAGATATCTTCCTGAAGCTGGATTTGGGCATTGTCATCCTAGAACAGGTTTGGGCCTCCTAGTTCTAGGCTAAATGTAATTCTACATCATCCAAAGACATCACATACAATTGTATGCGTGTAACTTTGTGGAAATGGTTTAGGTAAGAACCACATACAGCTGGAAAAGGTATGTATCCCAATACTTCTATACATATGGTGTACTTGTAGATTGCTAACTGGCTGAGACGAATCTCACAACTCAAATGCTTTATATTATGGTTGCATTGCATTCTTTGTCTTTGGGTCCACCAACCTCTCAGGTGTTTCTACATTAGATTTCTGCTTATGACCTCAAACATGGCTGGAGAATGGTGAGTGGGAAAAGAAAATCCTTTCTTTAGAGGTTGTTAGTAATTGTTCTGTTTGTTAAAAGCCATTTTAATGAGCCTTATTAGTAGTAGTAGTAACAACAATGTTCCCTGTGGGATGTCACCGAATCATTGCTGAATGCATCCCAAGTCTTACAATCGAATCATTTTATATTTGTCATGCTGAACTTTTCAATAAAGAAAGATGGAAGTGGTGATTCATAATAAGTCTGATAAGAAGATGGGGGGGGGGGGGGGACCTCACAATCAAGTGGCTTAAACCAGAGCTGTGTTTCCAATAAACCTTCACACACTTTCTATTGTTCTCTTTATCTTATGCAGGTATGGAAGAGAGCCGAACATCACGTGCAGGAGGCTTTTTTGCGTAATCAAGGCACGCCGCCCCTGTAGCCTCGTCCACCTGGGACTGCTCAAAGAGAAAAAGACACTCTTTAGATTGTCTTCAAATCAGCAAGCTTCGCACCGGTGCTAAATCAGAACCAGGCGCAGACGACCTGATCCTCATCAACCTCCAGCCCTTTTAATCAGATTAGCAAGAGATCAAAGCCAGAGGAAAGAATAAGAAGAAGAGAAAAAAAAAAAAAGATAAGACAAAGATCAAGGTTTTATGGAAACTTTGCTAACCACCAAAAAACTGGGTCTGGTAACATTTTGGTCTAAAAGGTAACATACGCCGGTTCCTTGACATCAATTTGAATCCTTCATCTGACTCCGACCTGCTTTGACCCCTTTAAATGAATGTAGTGTTAATGATCAGGGGCTAATCGGATGAAAAACTCTCGATACCTGCCGTTTTAGGCGTGTTAATCTGTTTTTCGAAACGGTTTATTGATGAACACGCACTTTGACTGGATATTGAGATTAATTCATTGCGCTTAATTCTAACCTTTACTATAAGATCAAATGATACAGTGGGTAATTTCTAATTTAAAACCCGAGCTTTACCAGCCATTAACTTCCAATCATCATTAAAGACATTTCAGGGCATGCAGCAGCCGGAGGCATGGTTTGAATATATATAATTTAGTGGCATCTGCAAGAGATATCTCGGTTTTTACAAGAGGAAAGTTAATGTAATATGGTGTAATGATAGATTACACACATGGAATCAAAATTCTTAACTACTACACCATATAAAAACACGACAAACGCCAAGGCAGCTCTTAAACACGTTTGAATGTATTAGTCATATTATTTTAGGATTCTTTTATCTGTGCGGTGTCCTAGGAGGACTCTACTTCCATAACCCATGATTCTACAGATGAATATTTAATATTCCTGTCTTATGTTCTTCTTTATGTAGCTAGGAGGAGGGTTCTATCTGAGCATCCTGGTTTATTTTCGAGAATGTTTTCAATGAGTATTTGGAGCAAGCCAGGAAAAATCAACCCGTTATACCAATTTGAAAATGGCGCTGTACATTCACATGCTGTAAATGTTTAGGTTTTAGAACAATTAGAACCATTGGTATTTCTACAAAAAAAATTCTTTGCCTGGTCAGGGAATTTTGGGAAACTTTAATTTTGAATTGAACATTTTTAAGAAAAGTAAGAAAAATAACTTTTTTTAATTTTGATTTTTTTGAATACTTTATTTATTTATACTATTTGTATCTTTTTTTTAATCTATTTTTTATACTTTTTTAAAATCTATTTATTTATACTTTATTTATTTATTTTTCAATATTTTATTTATTAATTTTTTTTGAATACTTGTTTTAATGCTGTGTAACAGTAAAAAAAAACTTTTTTTTCAAATCAATACTAATTAAAAAAAAACTTTAGCTCTTTAAAATGATTTAAAATAATTCAGTGTATTCCTCTACTGGTCAAATGCGAGTATTGCTCAATTCAATTCTTAGAATTTTTATTTGTATAGCCCATTTAACAAGTGATATTGTCTCAAAGCAGCTTTACAGAAATAAACCGGTTATTAAAGAACATGTAAATTTGTTCCTAATGAGCGAGCCAGTGGCGACTGTGGCATGGAAAAACTCCTGGGGATGGCATGAGGTAGAAACCTTGAGAGGAACCAGACTCAAAAGGGAACCCATCCTCATCTGCATGGCACCAAATTTCCATTCATTACAGTTCAATCATTGTTAAGGTGTGCACTGATGGGCGATTAAATGCAACCTATGGTCCTGAGCCATTGTAGTAGACTGTTGATATTAACCACAGTCCAAATCCACCCTCATCGTTCTTAAGTTGCTCAGTAATTTCATAGATCTTTAGGCTGTTGACGTGGAACCATCCTCAGCTGCACAGAGTGGTCTCCAATCGAAGAGACTCCATCCAGAGGCAGGGTGTCAGGATGAATCGAGCAGATCCGAAGAGAGGAAAGGGACAGGAACACCGGTCCCTGGTACCTCAGGAGCCTGTTTAACTCCGCAGAGAGGGAGAGGGGAGAATAGAAGAGTGACAGTGAGAGAAATAAGGATTGTGGAATCCTAGTGGACACCTCTTTATGCCAAGTGCAAATATATTGGAATGCTTGACATGCCAAGTGCGAGTGTACACATACATTATAACATTTAGAACACTGATTATCTCTTCATCATGGCACCTGTTAGTGTGTGTAATTATTCGCAAATAAACACCAAGTACTTCTGTGTAAGTAATATAAAGTATACCGTAATTTCCAGACTATTACGCGCACCCAAATATAAGCCGCACCCACTAAATTTTACAAAGATTTTTATTTTGAACATAAATAAGCCGCTCCTGTCTATAAGCCGCAGGTGTCTACACTGAAACTAATGAACTTTACACAGGCTTTAATGAAAGACAGTGTCTGTTACACGGTGTAACGGGTGAAATATGTTGTGGCACCTTTAAGAGCAGAGCGGCATTTTGGGAATAGCCTGCCGCCGCATTTTTCCGCTATTACTGCATGTGTGCAAGACCGAGGAATATGTCCTTATTATTTTCTGATGCTCATTTCTAAGTTTCTTTGACTAACCCGTAACGCTGTTGCCAAGAAAAATAAAAAAGCACGAGCTTTGGAAACCTGTCTGTGTTTATATGATTTCTGTTGCAACTGGAGTTAGCGAGCTCTCCCTTGACCCAGACTCAACACGTTACAACGGCTTGTATCTAAACAGTAGCCTACCAAGAAAGTCATTGTTCACTGTCTTCCTCCTTCATTTCACAACAATTCCTCTCGAGAGTTTATCTTTTGGCATCGTCGTGCGTTTAAAAATCACCATCGGTGAAGCTTTTCTCCCGATGCCGTGCAGCTCAGAACACAGGTGAAGTGCGTTTTTTCATACCCGGTTGTTTTCAGCGTGACGAATGATTCGCCTTACCTGTAGACAGTCCGAGTGAGCGGCAGGTCAAACGTCAGAGGAACCTCATCCATATTTATGATGTGGTGCGGCCCGATTCAGTGGGAGCGCATCTGATTTAATATAAAGAGTTTCATTGGTTCACCTGAACCCGTTCGCAATTTCATTGGTCTAATGTTTTGGTGCTCAGTTTTTTGGCTTGAAGTTTGTGAAACCGGGAAAAACCCAGGAAAAAAATCTATAAATAAGCCGCTTCGTTGTTTAAGCCGCGGGGTTCAAAGCGTGGGGAAAAAGTAGCGGCTTATAGTCCGGAAAATACGGTACTTACAGCTTACTTACAGAAGTATACTGTTAAGTATTGTATAATTATCTACAAATCAACTGTGTGTGCTTGAGACTTAGATTATTGATGCATAAATGATTTCTAAGGGATAAGGTAATAATCTACAAGTATACTGGGCAACTGGTGAACTTCTGTATGAACTAACTACAATTAAAGTGTGCTACTCTACTCTCGTCTCTACTTAGCTGTATTCATTTGTAGGGGGACTGTAGTCTAATTGTCTATAGGTAGCCTCGATGGTGTACATGTTTACAACTCAACAAAGTATGGTGAAGTTTTATTAAAGTAACACTGGTTAAGATTTATATTTCTTTATAAATGCCATTTTTACAGTTGTTTTCAAAATACATGAATTAGCGCATGTTTGGGTCAACAGCGTATTAGCATTATTGTTCCCGGGTCCACTTGTTTGTGTAAGGTCCTTGTCTATTGTGGAAAAATATCGCAGACAAAAAAATAACCATCTGGAGACCTTCCTATCTCTTGTCTTCAGCTCTCCAGAGCTAGCAACATGTGGTTTATGGAACGAAAGCAAAAGGAAAAAAATAAAAATTTACCTCTCGACATCGATACACACAACACGCAACAACAATCAAGCTTAACCAAAGACAAACACAACAACTCATTTGCACACAAAAGCAAACCGAAATCAAATACGTTCACGGTGCGGAGAAGCTCCGTGTAAACAAGGCGACGTGTTAAGAAGATACAGCTGGATTCTCAGTCACACGGCACCGATAATCATCGCTCGCACGGCCGTGTTTTTCTCCGCCGCTCACCCGCGCTTCTCAAAACAAGGAGCTTGCTATCAGTCGGACACGCAGCGCCAAACACGCAAACGTAAACACTGAAATGGCGTGAAAGTGTGTTTCCAATGATTAAGATAAACTGAATGAAAGCCAAAGTTCAGCATGTTCATGAACAATTTTTTTTTTTTTTTTTGTTAAACAGTAGATGTTTATGAGCGATTTATTAGTATATTAGTATGTGGTGCAGGGTTCATCCATTCACTAAGAAGAATTGAAACTTTTTTTTTTTGCATAAACTAAACTAAATCGACCAAAGTATTGGGACATCTGTCTTTTCCAGCCATATTTACATTAAAACTTTTGGCATTTGAAAGTAGCCCTTATCCAGAGCAACTTACAATTATCACATTAATACGAATGAGCAGATATAGGGTTAAGGGCCTTGCTCAGGGGCCCAGAAGTGTCAACTTGGTGTGGTTGGGATTTGAACTCGCAACCTTCTGAGCCAAAGTCGAATGCTATAACCACTAATCGACCACCTCTTCATATGTGGTTCTTCCTCAAACTGTTACCACAAAATTGCAGACACACAATTGTATATTGGATGTGGTATATTGTTTATTATTCTTTTAGAACTAGTCTTGAACTAGGAGACCCAAATCTGTTGCTATAGAGCTCTGACTTCAATCCTACTGAACACCTTTGGATGAATTGGAACGCTGCCTGCGCCCCAGGCCTTGACGTGACTAACTTTTAGGCTGAATGAACAAAAAACTCCACAAGCACACCCAAAATAAAGTGAAACATCTTACCAGAAGAGTGGAGGTCATTATAACAGAAAATGTGGAATGGGTTTTTCAAAAAAGTACATAGAAATATAAGCTTTTGTCATAAGAAATAAAAGCTCTCTTTTAAATCTTTAAAGATAAAAACAGACTGGATAAAATTGTACCGAAATCCGACCTACGTGTACTTCCTATTAAAGCGTCTGTGTTTATGGATGCTCCGCTGAGGAGAGCGAGGAGGACAGGGCAGGTAAAGGATGAGAGCAATGATAATGAAGTGGAGGTTAGTCCTAATGAGAGAGCTTCAGCACACAGATCAGCTCTCAGGGCCCTCTGGGAAAACACTTTGTAGTCCAGGTAATTACACGCTAAACACTCTGTCTGTGTAACCTTCACCGCCTGTCTCCATCACACAAGTTAAACACCGTTAACACAAAAGCGTTAACAGTTAAATGAACACAATGAGTTCACGCTGCCCCGTTTAAACTATCGAGGAACGGAGAAGGTTGATTTGTTCATCTGAATCTGGCGGAAGTAAGATTTTAGGAGTTTCTTCATACTGTTGAATTCTCCATTCTCATGTGTGGGTTGATTGTCTCTTAGGCTACATTAATTAATCCAGATAAAGTTGAAAAAATGTTTTCGATCGTTTCCCAAAAGTTGCTCATCCACACTTAAACGTCTGAAAACACTTAGGTCCTTGTTCTTGCACATGAGCAAAACATAAGACGCTTCATTTCCACACAGCGACATGAAAACAGCGTTTTTCAAATTTATCCACTTTAGGAGAGCGTCTTTGAAATGCTATGTTTTTGTTGACTGAAAACACCATCAGTGTGGACGAAAGGCCAAAACGTAGAGAGAAAAATATGCGTTTTCAAACTAAAATATATATATATATATATGAATAAGATTTGAAGCAATAATTTCTATAATAAATGAATATATTCTATAATATTCTTATAACTTCTAAAATAACATAAAATATCATAAAATAACAAAATCTCTATAAATGTAAGATCTCTACAATAAATGAAACTATATGAACTTTTTTGTTTTTTACCTGTGGATTAATAATTATAATACATATTCTAGAAAAACTTATAATAACTTAAGTTATTCTTAGTAATAATATTAAACTCATTATATTTCTATAGAAATGAGTGCATGTGTGTGTGAGATGTTATTTATATATATATATATATATATATATATATATATATATATATATATATATATATATATATAATGATGAAGTTGAATAAATGAATAAATGCTGTTATAGAAAACTTCACAGTTAACAGTAACTCAATTGTTTTCTAGAACACTTTTATTCCCTACATATGCATATATAAGCCCACTTTATAATTTATTAAACTTGGATCACAAATGCAGAAATATGCTTTGTTCAGTAAAGCACAATAAAATGCAACAATAAAATGGAAGGGTGAAATTAATCCCAATTCATCCCTTTTTGGGATGGTGTTCATCATTCACAAATCTATAACCACTAAACGTCTTTGTAAAAATCCCAGCGGATTGTTTTTGACCAATTTTTATTTTTCCTTTTAAGTCTGATTCGACTTGGCACATATTTGGCAGACTGGCAGGGGTGGGTCAGGTGGGGGGGTGTGGGGAGACTCTGGGGAGAACATAAATTCAGTCCCAGTTGTTTTGGCGTGGTTTTGTGCTGAGGAGGGGATTAGACAATAGCACGAGCAAGAGTGAGGGCAGAAAGAGCGGCTGGCGTCGTGTGCACGAGAGAAAGTGCAGAACAAAGTGTTCTGTGTGAAACGAGAGAAGTCGGGGAAAAGAAAGCGAAAGATTATCTTAATTATCATTCGGAGGGGGATCGGAGCAGCACCTGTGCATGAATAATATCATTTATGGCTGCATTGAAATGTGAATTAGGCCCTTTGCTGAATTTTTTTTTTTTTCTTTCGTATTTTCAAAGAAGGATTTATAAGGACACTTGTGAGAATCTCTCCCACTGCAAATACATTTCTAAAGCCTACTGTAGCTCAGCCAACACTGAGAGAATGGGTGGGTGGGTGTGTGTATATATGTGTGTGTGGAGTGTATGGTTTCATCCCGCATTAGCTCAGAAAAGTCCATATGCACTGCACGGCCCGCTCCGATATTGTCTTGATGTGAAAGGCATTTGATGGGATAAAGTTTGAGTGAACGACTCGGCCTTTCTCATGTCACACACAATCACAATCACTTAACCCACAGCCACATCAAAAGACACACAATCATATTTGCGGAAAGCGGCATGCTAAATGGGGAGCTATTCAAGCAGTTATCTGAAGCGAGCACGAATAAACGAAAGGAAAAACGAGGAGAAAAAAGTTACAAATCAACACTGACAAAAAACCTAAAATATCTTTCTTTTTTTTTTCTTTTTTTTTTTAATACAGTACTAACAATAGCATACAATTGCAAAGAATACAAGATTATACAAGAGGCTTTGCAATAAGAGAACAGTGACAGGCCACAGTTCAATAAAGATGCAATATAGAGGTTTCTGTGGTGTTTTAATGAACATCCTGGGAGCTGCAGGATCTCTGGTTCAGAAGGCAAAATATTATGAACCTGTCAAGTCTAGAAATATGCTGTTTCAGAAGATTTTAACTGTGCGTCAATTTAAAAAAAAAAAAAGGAAAAAAAGGAATAATTAATTATGTCAGAGTTAATACTTCTTCAATCTCTAATGGTCGCTCAGTCCAGAGAAAGGTTTAAATACTGGAAGAGCCTAGCCCAAACCCCTAGCGACTCTCTCTCTCTCTCTCTCTCTCTCTCTCTCTCTCTCTCTCTCTCTTTCTTTTTTTCTCTCTTTCTCTCTCTCACACTCTCTTTAGCCTATTGTAGCATTTGGTCCAACACATTGGTGCTGGTCAACAGGGGACAGCCACTTGGCCCATACGCTGCTTTTTTCCCTCCTCTTTTTTGGCCCTTTGAAATACGTCATTCCAAATAGTGAGGATTCCCTGAACGCCCACTTTAGCAAAAGCGCACGAGTACGCTAACAATCTGCCCCGAACTTACCCCTCCCCTCACACACACACACATACACACACACACAATACACAAAGCCTTCTTGGGACATACAGGGTCATCATGGGTTTCTATGGTAGCCCTTTGCTAGATAGAGCTAAGATGCTAGCGAATCCTGTGAACTTTACCCTGAAACAAAACTATGCAATGATCGTCTTTGCAGCATAATGTTACACAATGTACACAGTGTAAAAAAATGATTATAAAACGTTTGTGCTTTTTCTGAACACAGTACCACAAAGGAATACAAGGTGAGCTACAGGGTGAAAGTGAAATGAGGGTTGGGGAGAGGTGAGAAGGGCAGCCCATGGGAGGACCATAACAAAGACACGTTCAGAGACAAATGTGATTGCAGCCTCATTCAGCAATGCAAAGAATTCCCCCACTACACAGTGGCCAGGCCGAGCCCACAGGAGCCCAGGAATGGCTCTGTCAAAAGTTCACCAGCATGAGAGCTCTCTTTGTCCCTCCAATTACGGCTAAAGAAGAATACCCTCCTTTCATTAAAGGGGAACACTCTGCCCAAACAATACGCACTGAAACGACATTTCCTTCCATAGATCATCGGCTTAATGGCAGCTCCTGTTTGTAGCCGGAGGTGCATATAATTCGGACACTTTGTGGATTTCAAGAAGGTGCAATTTGTTCTAAAGGAGCCAATTGTAACATATTAGGCACTAAAATTACAGTATGCTATAAAAACCTATTTAATGGGTTTCGAGATTTAAGCTGGACAAAGCACATTTGCATTCATATTTTACTTTTTGACAATCGCTGAGTGTTCTTTTAGACGTGGAACTTTTAGATGGTCATTTACATTTTGGTGGGGCATCAATGAGGTGACACAGAGGCCGAACCCTCTATAGTCATCCATCAACATCAGGAAAGTTAGGTTCATCTTCCTAATTCAAGCAATTCATATATTTTTGTTGTTAAAACAAGAATCAAGAAGGTGAAAGTAACATTATGTACAGTATTTAAAAAAAAGGAATGTGTATCTTGAGGTAAAAATTGCCTCAGAAAATGTTAGAAAGTTGCAGAGGATAGTGGTATTTTGCCAAATGTAATTATAATGCGTCTTCTCTTACATGTCAACAAACAATTCGGAAGGATTGTTCTTTTTGTTTTTTGTTTTTTTTATAGGGCTGGGCAAGTTAACGCTTTATTATCGCCGTACTGGCTTGGGATGAACGTCATCACGCGTCTCAACCAACGAGAGCATTTGGGATGGACGTAACACTGCTGCAGCGCTCACAGGAACGGGAAAAAAAAAAGAACTGGCCGATAATCAAACATAAAGAAAGCTACCAAACTTTTACATGGACATTTTCATTTTAAACTTCTTCCAGATGGCAGGTTGTTGCAAAGAAACCAGTGGAAGAAAAAACATTAAAGCCATTAAAGACATTTTTATCCCTATTGGTTGCTTCATCACAGTCTGATTCTGAACAAGAGGGAGACTCAGTTGAGAACAGTGTGCATTGATACAAAACAGAGCCCACCATCAGTTCAGAGTCCTGTCCATTAGAGTGGTGGTCCAAACGTGCAGGCTCACACAGCAGGCTGGCCTCCATTGCACAGATGTTTTTGGACACACCTGCAACATCTGTACCTTGTGAAATGTTGTTTTCTCTTACTGGTCAAAGTGTTTTCTGGTTCTTTTTTTTTTGTCCAAAGGAAATCCAGTAGAAACATGGACTCCAAAGACTAGTCCCTTGCACAGTATATCAGGCTGTGAACCTTTTTTTTTTGTGCTTGACCACTTCACCACACTCTAACAGGGACATTTGTTACTGAACATAGACTGGTTATGACGCTTCCTGATAAAAGAAACATTTTTCTGCTGCTACGTGTTAAAAAAATAAAAATAAAAAAAACAGATAAATGTTAACTCAGAAGTTGCCTGTTATAATGTTATGATTGTGGCTCAAAATTCTGTGGGCAATTTGTTTTTTATAACAAACAGGATAAAACATTAATGCCCTGGCAGTGGCAATAAGCTTTAGTTTTCTATTCGCTTTGATTACATTGTTTTACACTGAAATGTACACTATTATATAACAATATTTTATTTAACTTAAGGAAAAACTGCTGTTAAAAAGTGTTTGCACAACAAATGTTATTGCACTTTCGTTCAATTAACAGTACATGTAAAATCAAAGTGCGCTATACACTACTTTTGGATTTATTCGTGGATTTTATGTATAACAATGGGATTAATCGCAATTAATCGCAGGGAAATCGTGATTAATCACGATTAAAATGATTGTATCATTGCCCAGCCCTAGGGAATATGTCAGGATAAATTTCCTAACCCTAACTTTAAAACCCCTATTTTTATTTTTTGTTTCCTTTCATCTAATCACAAATGTAAAGTTTAAAAGTATAGACTTGCTAGAAAATACTAGGGAGTCTATGGCGAGGTATGTTTTGGCATAAAATGATACATGGTTATACAAAAAAAAAAAAAACACTGGTCGAAGATCTGGAATGTTGTAGGGGGTTTTCAAAAATGTTGCCGCTGGACATGTTTGGACCTTCCAACCGGACAGTGAACTAAAACCTACTTTTAACTATGAATCTGAAATTGTGAGTACAGAACCAACACCCCCCCACCACCACCCCCCCACCACACACAAGCACACAAGCTGATGTCTATTGACTACGCAGCAAATGATTTTTGTCTACGATTTCTTGTAAGAAAACCAACGATCTGAGGCGAAATCAATGGGTTTGAACAGGTACAAGTAGGTCCAAATTTAAAGCCTGTGCCACATGAACCCCTTTTAAAGACATAATCAATGTGTTTCTGCGCATGTTCCCAGAGAGCTGGCTTCATGCCACGTCAATTATATTTCTTCATATAGGTACCAGCCTATCGTATATGACTCTACATTATCCTGTCTGGTTCCTTAAGCCAAGAGATGAATCATTAATGGCTGTATAATACCTCCGAGATCCCTTCTGGTGTCAGATGGTAATTGTAGTTCATTGACCTCGGGACACTAGGAACAATAAGATTAAAGACTCTGAGTAATCCAGAGGAAATCATTTCTTATGAATATTCTGAGGTCGCCCCTAATATGCGATGTTTGAACTTGGCCTTAATTCATTCTCCCTCTCACTCCATTTCTCCCTCGTCTGCTACTGTTTGATTTATATAAAATATTGCATCACCATAAATTATTCATGTCAATTAGCTTTTCATCTTCTTAGATGCAAACTCATGTGATCTCTTTAACAACTATTTATTTCACGGTAAAACAGGGCTCGCAGCCGAGAGATGCTGCAGGGCATATTTCTTAAATAAAAGCCAGAGATCTTTGCATACCTATCATTTGCATACGGGCTCCAGGGGCTGCGGTGAAGAGGAGCTGGAGGTTTTGACTGCTTCCACCTCGACAGGAACGCAGTGCTCCTCCGAGTCCTCGCTCCTCACTGCTCTGAACATGGAGACAAGAGAGGGTGTGCGAATTAACAGTTTTATGATTGTTCTCCACAGTCTTGCTTCTTAGCATTCGTTGCTCTCCTTTATTGGTGGTTAGCGTTTTTCTATAAAATTAACAATGACTATTAGGGAAGAGTTTAAGCAGAAGTCTGTAAACAAAAACAAAAAAAACGCTCTTGACACAAAACGAGAATTGTGCATTTTTATTAAATTTGTTGGATTTTGTTGGCAGTTACTCAAGTAGAGGGATGCTATCATTTTTTGCCCCAATGTCAATCACAGCAACACCAGCTAAAGCCATGTGCACAGGTACGATTTTGCCCGTGATTTTGATCGTCCGAGATGAGTTTAGAAAATACTTAAAGATTCCTATAATTCTAGGCTAAAACCGGTAGTCTTCGATTGCTGTTTTGACATGTTCACTGACAGTTCTCACATTTGAGTTCCAGCACAAATCGCAGAAAAAGAAGACTTCCAGGACATATTCCAGAAGTGGCAGGAACGCCAGAAGCGCTGTATTGCTGTTTAAGGGGACTATTTTGAAGGTGATAGTGTGTAAACATAGATAAATACACACAGGTCTTTAAACTTTTTTATACCACCTTGTATGTACAGTTCATGTTGTTTTGCGATGGACTGGTTGGATTTAAACCTCACCCCCTGAAGATGGTTCCCTGAAAAGGCTCCTGAAAACCAATACATGTCTCTCAGGCAACTCTGGCAACCCTGGTAATGCATTTACTGCCAAGTAAAGATCACTTATGTAACTCCTTCTGATTTCAACCCTTTGGCTAACTAGGTTCCAACTGACTGTCCTTTAAAAATAGACCACCCTGGGCACACCCTCATGAGTCAATGTGATGGATTTGGAAAAGGGATGACAGAGTAAGCAGTGACTAAGCCTATGATGAGCCCATCTTATGTATTCACCTTTTGCGTGACCCAGTTAGCCACTTGCAGCTAGGAATTCTGGCAGAGTTAGTCCAGAGCAACAGTGACGAGTAAAGGTCCGAGAAAACAAAGGGAACAAGTCAAGTCAAGTCAAGTCAAGTTTATTTCTATAGCGCTTTTCACAACAGACATTGTCTCAAAGCAGCTTTACAGAAATCAACAGTCAAAGTGAATGGTGTGAATTTATCCCTGATGAGCAGCCATGGCGACTGTGGCAAGGAAAAACTCCCTTAGATGTTATGAGTAAGAAACCTTGAGAGGAACCAGACTCAAAAGGGGAACCCATCCTCATTTGGGTGACATCAAGAGTTTGATCATAAATCTTTCAACAATACAGAACACTGGAGAGTGAGAACTAACATGAGTACTGGAGTATAAGATTATAAGTAAATGTTCTTTCTACAGTCTTTGGTATAAAAGTAGGAGCTACTGAGCTCAACATTTGTGATCATCACAGATCCAGCAACAGCTTCTCCATGCCAGAGCCTTTAAACACTCCAGGAGGTCCAATGTCAAAACTCCACACATGTAGTGGGATCCAATTGGCACTGGTACGTCTCTAGATTGTTCAGGATGTTTGCGAGTTCGGCATCTACTTATTTAAAGTCCATAATCTTCACGAGGTGGGACGTGACTGGAGCTGGCCAAACCTCAGGAAGCCTCGGGATGGGGAGAGAAAGAGAAGCAGTGGAGAGCAATTAGCGTAGCTAATAATCATGATATTAATTGCACAAGTTGATAATGTGCATGTGATCAGATGTTCTGGAGCACAAGGTTATGATGTGAGACGTGTTATGTGTAGGCTTTGCTAAAAAGATATGTTTTTAATCTGCACTTAAACTGGGCGAGTGTGTCTGAGCCCCGAACACTGTCAGGAAGACTATTCCAAAGTTTGGGAGAAACTCTTTGGTAAAACTGATTGACTTGATTATTTTGTCACCATAACCTCAACATCTTTTTTTACTATATTTTTAGGTTTAGTCCAGAGTCAGAAATTAGGAGCCTTTGAGAGAATCCTGCCTGTTTGAGATTCTTGTCCATGATGGGGGCAAGATTCATGTAAGTCATCACAGGTTCCAATTGCTTCTTGTTGGTTTTGTATTTCAAATGCGTTCATGCAAATGTGTACAACTTGCCAATGATTATTTGTTATAAGATTTGTTGAGTCTAGATTGGATTAGATTAGATTATAAGATTGGTTGAGTCAAACACACACTTGCTTAAATAACTCTCTAGTCTTTACTTGGTACTTTGTAGTCTTTAATGGTGACATTTTAGTAATAACCTGTAGTTTAATAGCAATTCAGTAGACCTTATGTATGGATAAAACCACTCTTCTCCCAGTGATGTTGAATTCTTGACTTTCACTTGGTCAGATTTTGATCGATTTGGTTGAAACAACAACTCCGCCAGTAGTTCCTGTTTTAATTCAAATCACAGCTCTATATGAATCTAATAACTTAAAAAAAAAAAAAAAAAAAAAAAAAAAAAGCTTGCTCATTGATCATCCAATCAGGGTACCTCTTTCTAGCCAGCCTCAGATCTCTTCTTTTTTATGTTTCTTGTTTCTATGAACTTCAAAAACATTTCCAGAACTTTCTTGGTTCCTTCAGGGTGGGTTTTATGTGGTCAGCTGTATCGGTTCATCTTGCAGGCTCCAAACTCTGTTTTTAATGAAGTGAACATAACGCCCACACACGCTTGCAAGTTTTGCCGATTTTTTTATTTTTTGGAAGATGATTATGATTGAGCAAACACAGGGTGGTCTGTGACCCCACAGGAATAGGTAGCTGTATGCACGGGTGCGTGACATAGACTAGCTTTTCCAGCTATTTCCATATATATTTCTTTATTAATCATTACATGGCTTGCTCATAATCCCACATGTTGACTTTAGGGCAAACCAAATTGTGCATACGAAGGATAAAAGTGAGGAAGCCAGTAGGATGGAGAGCAACGAAATAAATAAATAAATTAAGCAATGCACTATATTTATGCAAAAATCAACATTTCACTCTGTATGAAAAAAAAAATACTATGATTAAAGATTCAGAAATGAAAGTATTTGACATTGGCCAGATCTAAGGCACCCTACCTTGATGATCATAAAAGGCAAGCGAGGCTGGAGATGCAAAGATTTGAAGTCCATCACAGCAGGGAGTCTGGAGATGGTCATGTGCAATAGCTGATTTATATCTAAAGACCGTCGTATTTAAAGCAGTTAGAAAAAAAAAAAACATTTTTGTTTAATTATTCAAATCCTGCAAATTGTTCCAATGAAACAACATGATATAGATTTTTCCAGTTATGTTTTTTAAACGCGTTTCAATGCACATCAACATTTCCCAGAACGCAGATATTCATCTAAAACTTTTATGAAGGTCCTTTCCTTGCTTACAAAAAATCCATATAAGCAAATACTCTAAACAGAAAGAAGTTAAAGCTAAGAAAAAACATGAACATCTCTGTCCAATAATTTTTTATTTATTCTGTTTTCATTGCTAAGGTATTTTTATGTTATCGCTATCCTTTAGCATATTAACCCCTTTTAGTACCTAGCATCTGTGCTTTTGTTATTGGTTTTGTTTTCCCCTCCACTGTTGTTCATTGGTTTTTGCTTAATCACACTGGGATATATTTCCTATATTGCTATTTTTGAATATCTAGCTAGCTTGCGTGCGCATTGTCGCTTAGTTTGGTGTTACGCTTCTATTCTTTTTCTGAAAACTCTTATTCAATAGTAACACACTTCCTTAATCCAAAAACAAGCAACGGGAAAAGGTCTTTAAGTCTAGCCAATCTGTTCTACACTGTTTGCTGAGAGTTTGGATTAATTCAAGAAATGACTCTTTAGTATCGACGTGATCATGCTTGCTCTAGATCCTGTAACCAAACGTTTCAAAGGTGCAAAATTAATGGCACCTTTCCCAGTCTTATAGAGGGCTTATACAGTGCATCCGGAATATATTCACAGCGTTTCACCTTTTCCACATTTTGTTATGTTACAGCTTTATTCCAAAAATCAAAAGTCTCAAAATTCTACAAACAATACCCAATAATTACAACGTGAAAGAAGTACATAGGTAAGTAACCCTAACCCTGTAACAAAAAAAGTGAAGCTCTGTAAATATATTCCAGATGCACTGTACCTGTGAATGTACAGATTAATACTAATATATATATA
>JAAIIK010000044.1:1725809-1741357 GCA_014706435.1 Silurus glanis | reverse complement strand
ACACACACACACACACACACACACACACACACACACACACACACACAGCAGACTTGCAGACGTCTTCTCTACAGGGTGTCTCCATGTCCCAGTAGAACAGGTTTGTGTGTTCTCTGATATGTTGTGTATTCTGGGTTCTTCTGCTGGCACCAAGAGTGACCACCTGCTCAGAGGGTCTCTCTCTCCTCCAGCCAGAGGAACAGCTGGCCTCTCTTCTAACACACTGATTGGCTAATCCCTGGTCATCTCTTTCTTTCTCTCTTTCCCCGTGCCACCCCCCCCCCCCCCCCCCACACACACACACAAGTTCGTTTTCTCTTTTTTTTTTGCTGCTCCCTCACTCCAAGTGCCTGACATTGAACTGTCTCTGAATGTGCCAGATCTGAGTACATTCTGTGCGCACACACACACACACACACACACACACACACACACACACACACACACACACACACTGTCCTTCCCCTGGCTGCAGAATTCCAGGACCAGCATATGGAGAGTGTAAATAATTTAACGAGGTCAAAAGACTCGGACAGAGCTGGAAGCCTGACTCGGCTGAACTGGGACACGGTATCATGTAGGGCATGATGGGAAAAAAAAACTGTGCACTTCATCAAGTGTAAATCCTAAATGTTTATTTTAGACAACCACAAGGTTTTGACTTTATCTTCAAATATTATATCGTTTTCCGATTGATCAGCTGGTGATGATACTTTTCCTATAAGAGCAGCTCCGAGAGCGTTCCAGCCACAGATCACAGGTTTATACTGTAATAATATGGATTTGTTAGGAAAACCTGCCCAATAGGTAGCTGTGTACTACTGTGAACACTTTTTTTTTAAATAGAAAAAAAAAACGACTAGCATCGGCGAATAAAATGCTTCAATTTATGTGCTTAATTGGAAACTGATCAGCTTCAATAACTGCATGAAAACACTGCAACCGATTTTGATTATCTTCCGATAATCCGATGATCTGAGCGTTTTAATTTTAAGGTTTGAGGCTTGTTTTTATTTACATTCACGCCATTTTGCTGACGTCCATATCCAGAGCGAGTTAACACTCAACTGCTCAGTTGTAATTGTAAGGGCCCTGCGCAAGGACCCAGCAGTGACAGCTTGGTTTGGACAGATTTGAACTTATGATCTTCTGAACCTGTGCAGTTCAATGCCTTATCCAGTGAGCTACTGCTTTCATTTCAGAAAAAGTGTCCACTGTAATACTCGCTGATGCTCATGAAGGCTGAAAAAGGACGGCTAGTTTTTCTTTTAACCGGAACAGTGAAGCATTAGAGCAGTGTAGCATTGAAATATCTGAGATGAATGCCTAACTACGCCTAATCTCTATGGAAGTGCTCATGAAATGTTTCGCTGCGCATTCAGAGACGCAATTTGACTGCGGTAAATTCCTCAAGCAGGCTGTAGGTGAAGACTTCATGGGCCCTGTGCGGTACTGATTCGATTGTGGTGTAGCGGCGAGGCAGATTGATGGCTGTTTTTACACGGGAAGATTTAAGGAGCGCACCAAGAGCCATGTTTCCCAGTCTACATGTCAAAGAACACACGACCAAGCCAATAGCAACATTAGGTCACCCTTTACTGAGAGAAAGGAGGAATGAGTGAGAGAGAAAGGGAGTTGGAAGGGTGGGTGGGTGTGTGTGTGTGTGTGTGTGTGTGTGTGTGTGTGTGTGTGTGTGTGTGTGTGTGTGTGTGTGTGTGTGTGTGTGTGTGTGAGAGCGAGAGAGAGAAAACATGTTTTTACAACATGGTGTGCACCAATTAGTCTATCAAAAAAAGAAAAAAAAAAAGAGGAATATTTGACAGTTTAGTCAGAACCCATAAGGAAGATTTTCTTTCTTGCCTTTTTTTTCCTGACTTTCTTTTATTTAGCTATTTCTTTTTGCTTCTTTCTTTTTTCTTTTGTTCTTTATTGGTTCTTTCTTTTTCTTTCTTGCTTTCTTTTATATATTGCTTTTATTTTTTGACTTGTATTTTGCTATTTCTTGCTTCTTTATTTCTGTTTCCTTCTTATTTTTCTGGATTGCTTTTATTTGGCTTTTTTGCTTCTTTCTTTCTTTCTTTCTTTCTTTCTTTCTTTCTTTCTTTCTTTCTTTGGAGCTTTATTTATATAACATTGTTAAGGTTAAAGTAAGATCTCATAGAAAGATTATGCACATACCTGTGTGTTTGTGTGGAGGAATTTGTTTACATCTTGGTTTGGACCAAATGTCCCCAGAAAAATGTCCCCAGGACTATCTGGTGCTCACATGGATTGTATGCCTACTGTGTGTTTGTGTTTTGTGCATGAAGTAATGTAGTCTTCCTGATGGGGACCATCCAGTTAATATTGGTCTCTATTGACTTTAAAGAGACATGTGGGTGGACCCTATAAGCAAAATCTCTTTTGATATTTTTTTCCTTTCATTTTTTTCATTTTCCTTTTTTTTTTTTTTTTTTTTTTTTTTTTTTTTTTTTTATAAAAACTGCTATGTTAATAATAGGTCCTCACAAGAATAGCCTGAAAAATGTGTGTGTGTGTTTAGGGGCTATTTGTTTATAACGTCTAGTGAATCAAGCACCTAGAATTTCCTTAGACTTTTGGCTGGTACTAAAAAGAATAACTTTTCCTCACAAAGGATAACATGCTGTGTGTGGGAATGTTTTCTTAGTAGGGACCAGCAAAATGTCCCTACAAGTATTGGAATATCTGTCAGTTTTGTCTTTGTTGGGACATTTGTCTGGGCCCCATAAGGAAAAAATATTTCATTATTTTTCTTAAAAAAAAAAAAAAAAAGTTTTAATAAAAGGTCCTCCAAAGGATTGTGTGTGTGTGTGTGTGTGTGTGTGTGTGTGTGTGTGCATGTGCATGTGCATGTGTGTGTTTTGTGAGTCCTAAAAAAAAATGTGCAAATCTTACTGAGCTGCAGGCAGTGAATCATCAGAAGAGACCGACTCCAAACATACCATGAAGCTGCCCAGTGCGCTCTCGATCTCCCTCTCTCACACGCACAAACACACACACACACACACACACACACACACACACACACACACACACCACACAAAGTGGCTCATATACAATCCTTTTTGCTTTCCTATTAGAACCCTAAACTCCCCTTGCGGTATTTTTTTTTTCTTCAAAAAAAGATGTAAAAACCTGACCCTGGCCAGATGTTGTCTTACCTGGAACAGCTGTGTGCCAAGGCTATAGTCGCTTCTATTACATCAGGAAGCGTGAAGCCCAATCCACCAGGCTGGATCTCACACTCGCCATGGAGTTAATGCCGCATTGTCTGGGAGCGTATTATAAAAGCGAGAGGCACAAATGGAAATTCCAGAGTGCTCCAAAAAAAACAATGGCTGCATGATGTCACTCAAGCTGGCACTTACTACAAACAGAGCAAAAGAAAAAAAAAGAAAAAAAAATCCAACTGGAGCTCTCGGCTTCTTAATAAAAAACATCAACCAAAGCTGGGCTCGATGAAAACTGTGACATCTCAGCTTGGAGAACGGAGCGTACGTGATTAAAATAAGCACCTCGGCTTTCTCATGTATCTCGAAACATCTTGTGCACGCATGTATCTGTGTTTGTGTGTGTGTGTGTGTGTGTGTGTGTGTTTGTGTGAGAGGAAAAAAAGGTGGACTGAGATCAGGTGAAAGACAGGTTCCACAGTGTATCCGTTGCACAGTTTGGTTTCTGTCTCGCTACTTTCATCAGCTTCGTTTGATGTGTACTTTTTAATATGCATCTCATCCGAGACGTTTCTTTCCCCTTTTTATCCCCTACAATTCATCTTTTTTTTTCTTTTATTGTTTCTTTTTTCCTACTTGCTTATAATCTTTTTTTGGACTGAATGCACTAATTACTGTACCAAAAAATAAAATGGAGAGATCGTCTTCCTAACTAGCTTTTGCTTTTAAATCAAATAAATTAAATTACATTTGAAATTTTTTTTAAAGATAAATAGAAATTTCAAAAATGATACAATCTATACATGCACTTTTTTTTGTAAATAAAAATGTAATAGAATTTATTTATTTTTTTTTTTAAGTTGCAGCTATATACAGTATCTTGCATTTATTATAAATAAAAATGTTTTTTATTTTTTATTGGGACACCCGACTTTTTTTTTTTTTTTTTGCCATATTTGAATCTTCTCCATACTGTTACTACAATGTTAGATGTATACATTTGTACCTCCAACTGTACCTCCCTGTGCACAAAGCCAGCTCCATGAGGATACGCTTTGGGATGAATTGAAATGCTGACTGAACCCCAGGCTTCCTCACCCTCACCTACATTAGTATCTGACTTTACTAACACCCTTGTGGCTGAAGGAATCTCCACAAGCTCACTAGTGGAACATCTTCCCAGAAGAGTGGAGGTTAGGATAATAGCCAACAAATGAGGACTAAATGTGTGGAATGGGATCCTCAAAAAAGGGTCAGGTGTCTACAAACTTTGGTCCGTAGAGTTAATTATTTTGCCCTACAACTATCACTGTGGCTTTTATTAATTAATGACAAAATAAGACACAGAATAAAAAATAAACATTCCATATCACATTTTTTTTTATTTATTTGGCTACGTTTATTCGAGCATGGTCATTTCCAAGAGGAATTACAAATTAAAAATTCAATAATACTTTTACAAAGACATTTCAGGAAAGATTCTTCTTTTTTTTTTTATCTCTCTCATGGTATAATACATTGTATTTATTTTAACAGTCCCTCTTCATTTTTTTCTTAAAAAAAAAAAAAAAGAAAGAAAAACAAGATGAAAGTGGAATTTTTTTTTTCTCAGTCGAAAATACAGTGTTTCACAATATTGTATCAAAAGTTCCCAAATTTGGAATTTTTTTTTTCCCAGTAAACTGGAAAAAAAAGAAGAAAAAACAAAACAAAACAAAACAAAAAAAAAAACAACAACTAAAAGAAGCAGAAAAAAGTTGACAATGTTTTAAAACACAATAAATGCTCTCTTTACGTAAAATTTGCCCAAGTGATCTTCATGTTTTTCATTTTTACTAAAATATATCTATATATTGAACTATAATACTGTACACTACAGTATGAAATAAATAAAATCAGGAAATACAAAATGGGCCACATAAATAAAAATGACAATAAAATGAATTGACTTTCTTTTTTTTCTTTTTTTTTTTTCTTTATTTGTTAGAGAGAAACAGTTTGGCGCAATACTGATTTTTAAAAAAAAAAGGACAAAGAAATAAAAAAAGGGAAAGAAAAATTGCACAAACGTGATGTAAACTAAAGAAAACGAGTGCCTACTCTGCTAATACTGAGGAGGAGGAGGAGAAATCTTCATCTGAACGCAAATACTGGCGAGAGCGACAGCACGTCCGTCCTCCTTTAAACACTGTACAAGGATGGCACTTGTAGAAACACACAGATTAAAAGGTTTGCATATAAGGCTTTGTATTTTTTTCTTTTTCTTTTCCTTCATCTTCATCATTAATCATCTCTTGTACAAGAGAAAACAACTTTACAAAGGCTTTCTTTCCTTCATCGCCGCCTTCTTTCTTCATCTGTCGGCGCTCCGGACCGTTTCACTTGCTCTACGCTGTCTGTTTAAGACTTCCAACAAAAATAAAAATAAAAATTGAAATTGAAATAAAATAAAAAAAAAAAACACCTGAACCGGTATCGATTTAAGTTCCTTCACATAGAATAAAAAATTGCAGAGGCCTAAAAACATGTGGCTAGCTGAGTAAACACCAGGGTGAAGAAGGGCGAAAGGGCACAGTGGGAGCAAGAGAATTCATAATACTGACAACCTGCAGCAAACCACGCCGCAGCCTCTTTTTTTTTTCTTCAACACTATAAATATACATAGGCAATATTTTTATTATTTTTGTAGTGATTATAGAAGCAGAGTGCAATTGATTTTTTTTTTGTACAAGTTACTAGTTTTGTGCTATAAATACTATGGAACACAGGTTTTTTTTTAAAGATGGTAGCACCACACATAGTTTTTAGGCCTTAATACTGTACATTTAAAAAAAAAACAAAAAAACAAAAAAAAAAACATTTCATTTGTTCAATTTTTGCATAATGCAGTTTCTCACCTGTTACCCCCTCCCCGACCCCTCCCTGACTGGATTCCTTCTTTACTCAGTCTGGCGCAAACCCAGAAGCTCGTGTGCGTCCGTCAAAAAAGTATATGAAAAAAGTCAACCAAAAAGAAAAAAAAAAAGAGAAATGTGGAGGGGATGCTTGGACAGGACACGACGCAGTAGTCTTTTAGAGGCCATCTTCAGGGTTGTCCTCATGGTCCGATTTGGTTTTGCCATCCAGCGAGCTGTCGTCCATCGAGTGCTCGCCGTTGTCCTCTTCGTCCCGCGCTGTGTCCAGGTCAGTGTCCACGCTCTTGTTCTCGCTCTCCTCTTCTTCTTCCTCCTCGAACTCGTCGTCCCTGCGTGCCAGCTTGCCGTAGGTTCCGTCCGGCTCTTTGGTGCCGCCGTTGATGCCGTCGCGCAGGATGGGTTCACGCTGTTGGCGCTCGGGGTAGCCGGGCGCTGTCAGGCCCTGGAGGAAGGCTCGGTTCATGAGGAGCTCGCTGGGTTCCAGGTGCCCCTTGTCGCGCACCTCTCTCTCGGCCGCCTCTCGTTCCTCGGCTTCGCGTTTGCAGTACGAATAGCGGTGGTTCATGTGCTGCGAGTACGAGCCAGAGTGAGAGAAACGTTTGCCGCACTTGTCGCACTGGTACGGCTTCTCACCCGAGTGCAGGCGGGAATGCTCGATCAGGTGGTGCTTGTGCTTGAACGCCTTCTTGCAGATCTGGCACTGGTGTGGCCTTTTACCTGCGGAGACACAACGGGAACACGGGGCCTTTCATTCCAAATCTGTACCACGCACACCCGAAACACAATGTAGGACTCCAAAATGATGTGGAAAAGGGTGAAATCAAATGACTGTGATAGAAAAATGAGCAAATCTAACATTTTATATATTCATATATAGTGCTTGAATGTGGTTGAATGTTTGTCTACACTGATTTTAATTCTGGGGAGACACACTTGCTCTCTGTCGCTTACACACACACATACACTTACTCACAAACAGACACACACACACACACACACACACACACACACACACACACCGGCACGATCAGTGCATAGGTTTTTAAGTTTACTTTCTGAAATTCCCTCCTAGAGATGAAGCATGAGAGAGCGGAAACACACACACTTTCGGGATTTTTCAGCAGAAGAGCTTCGCTGCCAGAAATGCAACACAAATAAACCAGCGCACAAAACCAAACAAACACGCCGACCGCTGCAAACGAACAAACAAATAAAAGCTGAAATTGAAACCGCACTCGTCTACGGTGACTCCACACTGCACATGCTGAGGTAGATTCTTAGAGCGATCAGTTGATTTATTTCTTTTCCTGTGACTGGAAATTTGGAATTCCTTTGGTATGCAATGGGCTGAAGGTTGGCTATTGATTTAGGTGACATTTTATGACATCATACTCTGAAAGATGGGACTAAATTAACCATAACACAGGGATATCTACATTTTATATATATATATATATATATATATATATATATATATATATATATCCATTGTGAACGTTTGGATTGAAACCGACTGAGCACATTCAGGCCGCATGTTTGACACCGATCACACGCTCTTCTTTGGCATTTCAACGCGCCAGAGATAGCGCTCGTCAAGTGGCACACTTAAGCACGCACATCTGGCCAATCAGTGGCCACAAATAACGCAGGAATGCTGCGTACCCTCACGCTGTACACCTCCGGAAAAAAAAAAAGAGAGGGTGGTGATTACTCTTGCCAGTGGATTCCTCAACCAACACCGGGTGATGCAATCGGGTGAAAGAGTAGCGGCGTAAATGAAAGAGGCCTAATTTTTTTTTTTCGACACTCTGATGTATAATATACGACTGAGCTAATTAAAAAGAGACTATGAGTATTAGAGATAAAGGTTAAAGATCACCTCTGTTTGATGTGTTTCGGTGAAATGCCAAAGGAGAGAGTTATGCAAATATGTAAGTAGAATCAAAGTAGGTCAACTGAACGAAAAAAAAGTCTTGTCTGTTTACTAATCTGATTATTTTCCTCACGTTTTTCCGACTTCCCTGTCAATAGGAAAGAAATGTTAGTTTTATTTCATTCACATCCAACTAAAAAACAAAAAAACAAACAAAAAAAAAAGTGAACAACGAAACTTAAGTCGGAAAAAAAAAGGGAGAAACGAACCAAAAAAAAAAAAGGACTACTAAGAGGAAGAAATAGGGGAGGGGTTTAATTAGAACACAGGAACAGGAAGTCAAAGAAATAATGGGGTAAAATAAGTGTCTGGAACAGTATGTACCTGTGTGCTCATATTTGTGTCTTAGGAGGGAACTGCTCTTCTGGAATGTTTTGTCGCAAAGGTCACACGCGTACATACCACTTTCTGTTTTCTTAATCTTCTTCCGGGACAGACAGGCGTCTGAGTCTGTCATGTCATCCAGGCTGGAAAGATAGTCTGGCGTACCGTCAAGCAACTCCCCCTGCAAAACAAACACGTACACGAATTTAGAAGCTTTTAATCCGATCCCCTGGTGACAATACCGGCTTTATAGCAGTCTATTTAAATATCAAACAAACCAAAAAAAAAAAAAAAAAAAGATCTGAACCACTTTTATTATTTCCTGCATGGTTTTCTTTTTTATTAATAAAACTGAAAAAATTCGCAGTCGGATTCATTACGTGGGATTCATAGCCCACGTTGCCGCACGGGCCCTAAATTAAACATTAAAATGTTTGTGAGTAGAAAAAAATGCATAAAAAAGGGGGCCGGATATTACAAATGAGCTCACTCTCGTTCGCCGCGTATGCTTAATATCACCTTTCTCCATAGATTTGCATTCAAATTTGGTTTAATTTTATACATGAAAGGGTGTTAATGCTATATTTATCTGCTCGTTCTTTACTGGGAAGATTGCCCCGATAGGCTAAAACTTCAATTAATGAGAGGGGGGGAGAAAGGAAAAAAAAAAAAAGTATTATTGCATTAGAGGGCCATAATAATAAGAGAAAGCCTTGGCAAGGCATATTGCCACAGTCTTCTAATTTTCCGAGCCGTAATGATTAAATCAAGAGGTGCACTAAATGACCAAAATTGTGTAGCGCCGTTGCCCTCATTAAGAGTACTTGCTCCGGTCTGACAATGATTCTCAGACACGGGCGACGCCGGGCTTTTTAAGAGAGCCGCACTATCGTTCCGCAATCAATTTGAGCTAAATGCCCGTAGCTGTATTTTTTAAAATCTAATTTAATAACTTAGAATAGGAAACATTATTAATACTTTTTTATCAGAATGGTTCGCTCTATGTTAAACAGCCTTCAGCGCTGTGCTGTAATGAACACGACGAGCGTGCATTATTAATCCACATGTTCAAACTCATTTTGGCTTTTCTCTCTTTCGAGATACAAAAGAAAAGAGAGAATGGGGTGGAGGGGAAAAAACACAGATCCAGAAAGATGGGAAGGAGTGGTAGAGAACGTGTGTGTGGGGGTTGACTTTGAGAGTCTTAAGCTGGGGACTTTGAGAGTCTTAAGGGTTAGTTGTAAGTTATTAACTCTCACTTTCGATGCCTTGATTCCTCAAACCTGAGAGGAAAAAGGTGGAGGCTGGGTGGCTAAAAGTGCTACAGAGACACACAGACACAAACTACATGCACTTCATGACAAAAATACACACATGAACACAACGGGCACAGATGCAGCGAGGAGCACTCGGAGCATCTGGCACCGTGACGCTTCCTGCCCTCGTGCGTTTAGACGCTAGACACTGGGAGTTTGCGAACGTGAGGCCTCCGTTGCTGTGAACACTGAAAGTGCCATTTGGTGCTAACACTAATGACGCATGCTACAGGAGCTAGCAGTGCTACAGGCCACTGTGCAGCTGTTTGTCAATTCTGTCTCCCTCGTTTGCCTCTCCGACATTTATCTCTCACTGCGCTCTTCCGCTGCTGAAGGCTGCGACAGGTGAGCTCTTCTCTCTCACTCTAAGTACCTTTTAATTAGCAGCAGAAAGATCCAGAGCACACTCCAGGCACGCAGGCACTGAGCAGCAAAGGAAAAAACTAAATAAAAGAATTCAAGGATTTTTTTACCTGGAACCCTGGCTTCCGCTGGTACTTTCTCCGCTGCTGTATCTCAGCGAAACTGGCTGCTCCTGCTGCGTAGGTGTAGGCCATGTGTGGCAGGAAGCCCATATGGTCAAGCGTGGGGTAGGGCCGGAGACCAGGGAGACTGGCCTGAACTGGGGGCATAAAAGTGGCCGGAGGGAATGCACTTTGAGGTGGTAAGGAAGTGTACATAGGTTTGGCAGAGAACGGGTTAATGCCAAACATGGGGCTAGTGCTTTTCTCTAGGTTACCATTGGGGCTCCCAAAACCTTTCTTGGACAGGTATGCAAGATTGAGTGGCTCCTCCAGGAGTTCGCGGGGTGATGTAATGGGGTTGTGGTCTAAGGGGACACTGCTGGGCTTGGGCCGGCTCTTGACAGAAAGCCCGTGTTTGGATTCTTTCATGAGCTTTGGTAGTGAGAGGTCCAGTGGCTCGGCCTGCAGGTCCTCAGACGTGAAGCTGTTGGGCGTATAAGAGCTGCTGTGGGAGTTCTTGGAGGAGGCCGAGGACAGATTTAGAGGCGACGGCGTGTTGCTCCTGGAGTGGTCCAACTTCTCACCAAGTTGCCTGGGACCAGGGAAGTGGGGTGTTTTAGAAAGCCTGAGGTGGATGTCACAGTTGTTTATGTTATGTAGCTCAGGGGTGGCGGGTGATGTCATTCGGTCCATAGGTTTGACCAAAGACAGAGGGGAACGAGCATTCATGGAGTCCTTGTTGGGCAAGTGGTTAGTGGCAGGTAGACCAATCTCTATATTGTTCCTATCCAAGGGAGGCGTTCTGGAGTTGGCATATTGGTATACCTTTCTCTGCTCAAACCACTCTTTCACAAATTCCTGAGGAAGGCCAACTGCTATTGAGATCTTCAGTAGTTCCTCTGAGTTAGGCTCCATGTTCATGGCAAAATAAGCTTTTAGCACTGACATGTGGTCCTTGTAAGGGTTGATGGGGCTAGTAATGCTCTTTTCAGAGATGATTGGGGAGAACAAATGGGCATGCTTCTCCAAGAACATGCCCTGCTTGTTAGGTGTGATGTTTTCATTGGGCTGCAGAACAGCTTTTATTTCTTCATTCATTTTACACAGGTACCTTTCATGCTGATGCAAGGGAATGGGACCTGGGAAAGTCTCTTTGCAATACTGGCAAGAAAAAGGTGTAAACATTAAGTTGTTATCGTGCATCTTCTCCTCCGTACCTAAATCTATCGTATGATTTAACTTCTCCTTCTTGATATTGCTAATTTGTCTCTTAGAGTCCGTGGTCAAGCTCTGGAGGCAGGCTTTGGCTTCATTGACCTTCTCTAGTGTGTAGTCAATGATGCTCTTGGTTGCTCCATTGTGGCTGATGACTGGAAGACCTGTCTGGGGGCCCCCAGGTGATCCCAGCCCTGGTTTCTTTTCCTCGATTACGGAGCCCAGCTCCTTCATGTAAGCCTTCAATTTGGAAAGTTCCTCCGGCTTGCAGTCCATCTTCTGTCGGCAGACCGTGTTGTCTACAATCTGAAGCACCTTCTGCACCTCACTCAGGTTGTTCCCTAAAGATGGGTACCCCAATAGTTGTCCTTCCATGCTCATCCCTAAGTGCTGGAGGGGACTCTGAGAGTTAGGGGCACTTAGAGGGCTCCCTCCACTCAGTCCACCGTTCAGAAAGGGGCCTGGTGTACCATAGCCATGTGAAGCCATCATCAGCTTATAGTCATTGATGTCCAGTGGTTCTGATTTGATGTTGAGGTGGTTGGACTGCTCATGGAGGCCAAGGGGCTTGCCATTTTCCAGCTTGTGTCTTAGTTGGCTAATGGCAGTGTTGGTTGGAGAGGAAGAGGCAGAGGTTGGAGAGGATCCAGGCTTCATGTTGTTCCGCATCCTGCCATTAACGGTGATCAAGCCAATGCACTTCTTACTACTGATGTGAGAACTGTAGGACCCAGAGTGAGAGAAGCGTTTCTTACAGTTTGGACATTCGTACGGTTTTTCCCCTGTAGGCCAGAGACAAAACACATTAGAATTCTGCATCTATATATTGTGGTTATATTCCAGAAGTGCTGCATTGCTATGAATAATGTATTCTTCCTAGAACAAAAATCTAATAACAATCAATACTGGTCTAAAAAGAAAATCTAATATAACTGCTTTATATAATGATCAACAAAGTAAAGCATCTGGCATTCTGAATAAACTGTTTTCTTTTGAGTTAGATGGGCCAAAGCCAAAAAAATACAACACAATCCATTCTTTGAAAGTGAGCAGAGGGAAAAAAAAACCCAACAGAGATTGATTTTTGTACATCTTCTGAAGTACGGAACAATCTTAACTGGAGGTAATGAATATTCAAAGAGAGCGCATGGGCCCATTGCTACCCACCACTGTGGATCCGCAGGTGCTCCTTCAGATGGTGCTTGTATTTGAAGGCCTTGCCACATTCTGTGCATTTGAACTTGCGGTTGCCAGCTCCCTGGTTCAGCAGTTGGTGCTGAGGAAGAGAGGGTATTTACATGAGCTCCTCACAAACAGAACAGAGGAAGAGTTTGGTACATAACCACAATCGGCACATCGCGCAACATGCCAAATGGCTCACGTTGTAATGCAGCATCTTGCTTTTCTTGCAGCTTCACTGAGCCAGCACGAGTGTGGCCATGATAATAGAGAACTACATACCTTTTAATTTCCTGACTCGCGTGCCAGCGAAGCATGGCTTTAGAATCTGGCAGTGCCGAGAAATAAATAAAAGGCCTTTTTTTTTTTTTTTTTTTTAAGAGTTTTTCCCTCATTACAGAAGGCAATCTATTCCACTTTAATTAATTTGGGATAATCACTCGGACGAGATCCTGCATATTTAATAAAGCCTTCCCTCAATGTACCTGAAAATAAAGTTAATTATTTAAAAAAGGTGGGCTTGGGTAAATGTTACAGTTTGATAATTGGAAGTGAATTTCCAGGACGTTTAAAAATGCTTTAATAACACGTGAGTACAGCACGTAGGTTGTTCCGTTCAAAAGATAAAACATCGGCACCGCGCCAATTTGCAATTCAAAGCGCGGCCCCCGTGGAAGGGGGGGGGGGGGGGGGTAAAAAATCTAAATATAATAGCGATAACAACAACAACAATACGGCGTGTAAGTGTGGGGAAGCAGTGGCGCACCAGGCGTGCACAATTAATTCTGAGTGGGAGGTGAATATGTTAAATGGCTGGGAGAACACAAAGGGTATGCAAGCGGTGGCGAGAGGAGCCGCCCATGATCTGCTCTGACAACTGGGCTCGCATTCCGGCAGGAGACAGATGGCGTAAAGGCAGGACACAGGGAGGATTGTTCAAACAGCAGCAACCTTCCGAGATCAAGCGGGGAGCCAAGCGGCTCTGTGCCAGGGAGGGACCCCACTACTCGCTCGTATGTTGCTGAGTTGCATAAACAAACAGCAACAGCTGCTTTACCCCCGAACACCACCACCACCACTACCCCCGATGCTTTTTCCTCTTATCAACACGCCGTGAGGATGTCGGTCGGGTTTGAGCGGTGCCACCATTAACACGATCCTTTTGCTGTAATTATGAATGGCAGTAAGGAATGAGGGGGCTTTTTCAGCCCCGACTGACGTGTTAGCCGTGTTGTGGGCGGAGGACCTGATTGAGGATTTGCAAATGATTGGCTGACAGTGAGTAACTCCCCACACTGTAGGATTTGGCAAGACTGCTTAGCATTCTTACTTTATATTAGTGGCAAAAATCGGGGAAAACCCTCGTAACACTGTGACTCATGTGACTCGTGTTGTTCTCGAGTTAGTCATGAAGTGTGTATTTGTTTTGCGATTAATATAGACATGAGAGTCGGCAAAGCTGGGGGAGGAGGGAGGAGGGAGGAGTGGCCATAAAATGACTAAACAGGAAATCGCTGAAACTCTCAAAAGCAGTCGTCAATCAAACCGGGTGCATTTGGACTACGCCGATTTTAACACAATCTGATTTTCGCGGAATAAAGCGGGGCCAGGGGGACCGTTTAACAGAAAAGTCTTTCTATGTGAAGGAAGTATGCAAAAAAAAAAAAAAAAAAAAAAAACAATAAATAGGAAGTAATTTGTGGATTAGCAGGGTACATGAGGAGAATGGGCCATCTGCTCGTGTTTTGAGCAGACTGAGGAAAGGCAGGTGAGCAAGCTGCCAGTCCACACTGTATTAAATCACTCCGTTAGAGCTGGAACATTATCGCACGCAGATGAGAGACAACTGCAACGTGCCACACGAGCCGAACAGCAAAGAATTAAACGGAGGGTTTTGACGCGCCGCTTCATCTGGGGATCGTTTGCCGCGGTTCGGTGACGGGAGCCTGGAAACTCTGCTCTTACGAATGATTAAACAAATAATTTTGCTCTACCTGCCATTAAAAAGCGATGTTTGCACTTCCAAACAACGTGGACCGGGCTACCTAATTGGCCGACGCGCCGACTTTTAAAGAACATTAACAAAAAAATGAGACTGAATTTGAAGCGCAGATAAAATTTCGAAATTGGAAATTAAAACAATCATTCGATCGTGAACATAAGACTGTAGAATCATATGAGCAGGCCATCAAAAAGCCATTTAGGCTTCTATTAAGGCTATTACCAGTAAAAGATCTGCATCTTCAAAACGCCATGAAAAATTAATAACGATTGCCAATCAAAATGATCTCTTTTCTTCATGGGAATATAGCACATTAGAAATAATGTAAAGTCAGAGGCCGTACATATGTGTGTGTGGCAGGGAGAGTATTAGAGAGAGTTAATGAAAGGCTGGCAAATTGAGAGGGTAGATAGAAGACAGAAGAGTGGAGCGGGCAGTGAAAAGAAGGAAAGAGAGAAAGGGAGAGAGCGAGCACATGAGCGAAATACAGTTAGGGAGGGAGGGCAGGGCATGTGACGCTCACCTGATCTCGTCCAGGCTTGTGCGTGGCCATATGTCTCTCCAGCTGAGTGCGGTAAGCAAAGGAATAGTTGCACAGAGGGCAGGCGAAGTTCTCTTCGTTCTTCTCGTGACGGTACTTGATGTGCTCCTTTAGGGAAGTCAAGCGCTTATAACCCCGGTCGCAGTAGGGGCAGGTCAACAGTTGGGCAAAAGCATCTGGAGTTCCAGGTGGCAGGTCTGTGGCAGAGACAAGGAACGAAGGAACGAGAGAGAGAGAGAGAGAGAGAGAGAGGGTGAGTGAGAGAGTGAAGGAGTGAAGGAGGCAGAAAAGATGGGAAGGGGCAGCGGGCCAAAAGGTCAGCAAATCAATGGCAGCTAATTGGCACTATGCCCAGACTGGTATGGGAGGTATCTCTACAATCTGCTATACCGAGTGCCATCGTCAGGCTTGGCACTGGAAACCCTACACACACACACACACACACACACACACACACACACACACACA